>LTAE01006902.1:0-14279 GCA_001647135.1 Pontederia paniculata
AAAGCAGTAAAGTAACAGTAGAAGCAGAAGAAAATAGTGGAGAAAAAGCAATGGAAAGCAGCAAAATGGACAGAGAAGGCGGCGATGAAAATAGAAAGAGAAGAGTGAGAAGGAAACCGGAACGTTTCAAAGACTTTGAAATGTGACTAAAGAGGGGAAAGTTGAAAACGAGAAGAAAAGCCAGTGAAGACGGAGACAAAGCCAACAGAAGAAGAAGACCGAAGAAGAGAGAAGGAAATCCAAAACAAAAGAAGGAGACAAAACCAACAGAAGAGAAGATCGAAGAAGAAGGAAGTCGGAAAACAAAATAAGAAAAAAGGGTATAAATAGAGGAAAAAGATGTAATGAGAACTTATCTTTGCATTCTTGGAAATAAAGCTTGTGGAGTCGACGGGAGCTCGAATCCCCTTTTCGCCTTTCCTGCGCCTTTCTTTAATCCTCTTCTTTCTTCGTTGAATCTTTCGCAACCATCTTCTTCCAAGCCTTGCAGAACTAGTCGACGGCCACTGACAAGTGCTGGCGGAGGAAGACGACGGCGGGCCTTTGGCAACAACAGCTTGTGGAGAAGACGTTGGAGCTCCGAAACCCTACCACCTGCATCACAAGACGAGAAGGAGTGAGAGCACTGGAGAGAGAAAAATAGAGGACGACCTTTTATATTTTCGGCTGGCAGAGTCGTCGAGAAGGAGCCTCGACGCGCGTGATTAGTGGGCTGCGGAAGCAGTGGGCTGCACAGTAACATTGCTACAGTCATATTTCATCAATTTCTGAAGGATTAAAGGAGAAAAGTTGGCGGTCACACGAAGAGCCCAACATGGATCCACAAGAAAAATTAAAGGAAGGAAGGGGACATACGCCATTAATGGCCCCTTGTCTTGGCTTCAGGTTCTTTGCTCGTCCTCGCGCGCGTGCACCGTGTACGTGTGTGTGTAGAGAGAGAGAGAGAAAGAAGTAAAAGTTACATATGTATTATTTTTTAGCCGTGCACAGGAGAGAGAGAGAATTAAACATTATATATGTATTATTTTTAACCATGCACGGAGAGAGAGAGAGAAGTAAACATTATATATGTATTAGTTTTTAACCATGCACAGAGAGAGAGTGAGAGAGAGAGTATGTATTAGTTTTTAACCATGCAGAGAGAGAGAGAGTGTTATTTTTTAACCATGCACGCGTACGTATGAAAAAAAACATGGCACGTGAGAAGGAAGTATGACATATGGCAGCGGCGCACGAGACTGCAGGATTAGGCCCCCTCTGCATATGCATCTTTGTTTTTTTCTTTTTAAGTTACCATTTCAGTATCTAAATTCGAGTACGACTCCTCATCTATTTTAAATTATTTAAAGATTTGTACAGTTGACAATATAAATAATTTTTTTAATAAATTTAATTCTAACTTTTAAAAAAAATTATAGTACTTTTAAGGGTGTTCACGAGTCGAATTTGACCCGATCCAATTTCAAATATGACCAATTCGATTGATTTTGTTCGAGTTTGATTGGATAAATTATTCGTCGAATCTGATATCCAACTCGATCTCCATTAGATCGGATTGGATCGGATCGGGTAATCGATTTATCTGATTAATTTTTTTATATATTTTTATTATTTTTATAATATTTAATATTAACTATATTTTAAAAAATAAAGAAATATTTTTTTCAACTGTTTGTAATATTTTTAAAGGATATAAAGTATAAATTTTTGATATATTTTAATTTTAAAGTAATATATAATTCTTATCCAGAATAAATTAGTTTAAATTTAATAAAAAATTATATAAAAATTTGAGTTATCGGATCGGGTCGTATTGATCTGATTCGAAAAATTAAAATTTATACCCGATTCATTAATTAGTGAATTAAAATTGGGTCAGTTTGAATTCGAATCGATCATCGATCTGATCCGATCCAATTGATATTGAATTGATTCGGATCATCGGGTTCATCGATGGATCGACCCGATGAATCCCTAAGTACTTCTCATATAACTCATATTAAAAATTAACTTTTTTTTAATAATAGTTACGTAATTGAATTAGACTAAAATTATCAATAAAATATTTTTGTTTTGCCAAATTTAAAATTTTACAATTGTTAGTACCTTAGATCTCACGATAAAAGAAATACTTTCCTACTATAATTAAAAAATCTTTTTAACTCTCCCTGGAATTGCATGCATGCATTAATAAGGTGCAAGGCACATTGCCTGCTTCCTCCGAGACACGTAGGTCCCTCTTTAAACTTAAAAGAAGTCCACAGCATGCACCCACAGATCCCACTGCCTAGAATTAATAGCTGCTGTATACTAATTACTTAAATCAAGTAATTAATTTGCAGCTTATATTGTATTATTATATTTTATGCATATAGTACTATCATAATATATATATATATATAAGCAAATTGGTGATTAATTAATATATAGTAATAGTAAAGTTAATTAATGAGCATGGTTTAAGATGTAGCACTCTCATTACTCAAAAAAGATGAGTTATAGTGACTCTAGCAGTGGACTAGCCAACCACCCTCAGGTGTAAAATAGCCTCTAAATTATTTTCTTTAGATGTTCAAAACTTCAAATGATGCATTACATGCACCAATTTAAAGCATTGAACATGCAAAATATATTTTTGTGAAGTTTTTTATTTATATGTTAAAACCACCATTAATTACTTCAAGATATGGTAGGTAATGCTTTTATATATATATTCACCTAACATAATTGATAATCCTCCATTTTTTAGAATTAATCTGATAATCGCATTTATCTATTTTTTAACTATCCCATTAACATATTAACTTGGTCTTATATATTACATGAGTCCGTTGAGATGCACTCTTAAATTAATTTTAAAGTGCTCCCGGAATACGTACACTAAATTGTTTTTCCTCCCACTAAAAAATATAAAATGTGATCATATTTTTCTTTCTTGATTTTTTATATTTTGACCTCGGATATTTTATGAGTAATTTAACAAGAACAGTTTCCATTGAGGATGTGAATAGGGATATTCATGGATCGGGTTTGAACTGACTCAAACCAACATTCGACTCAACCCGATTGATTTTATTGGGATTGAGATGAGTCGAATTGATAATAAATTAGTCATCGAATCCGATCCAACTCCATGTATATTGAGTCGAGTTGAATCGGATCGACTCATCGATTTACCCGATTGAATTTTTCATATATTTTTAATTATTTTTTATAATATTTAATATCATTAAAAAAGAAAGAAATATATTTTTTAAAGGTTTGTAACTATTTTAAAAGATATAAAATACAAATTTTATATATTTTAATTTTAAGGTAATAAAATTCTTATAAAGAATAATTTTGTTCAAATTTAATAAAAAATATATATAAAAGTTCGGATCATCGGATTGATCGGGTTCGAAAATTTGAGACTCGCATCCGACACATCGACGATCAGATTATGAGCGGCTCGGTTCGGATCCGACTCGACCAACGATTCGATCCGATTCAATTGAGACTAGATCGGTTCGGATCGTCGAGTTCATCGTGTCGATGCGACCCGGTGAACACCCCCTACCTGAGAGAGTGAATAGTAAATACATGACCGTTACAAACACAATGCATGTGGTACTTTTCTAAAATCTTCAAAATCATATTCAATTACATGATATAATATTTTTTCGAAGACGCTACTAACTTATTTCATTGATTTTACTTTTGATTATAACACAAAATATAAAAGTTAATACTTTAAAATAAAATATCAAATATTTATAAATATTTTTTTATATTATTCAATAACAAAAAAAACATAATTAAATAAAAATAACTTTGACTCTATCTAAATTAATCATATATAAGCTGCTACATTACGATCGATCGCATATGTCAACAATTCTTTTACAAGCGACGAAGTTCAATATGTAAAAAAAATAATATAATAAAGTAAATATTTTTTTATCTTTTATATTTAATTTTAATTACTAAAAACTTCTAGGTGTTACCATCTTAGTTTCTTGATAGCAAACTAAATACTTTCGGTGAAAAACATGAAGTGGAAACATGGATTATAAATTTATTGAATATAATGCTTTTTCAAGTATAAGCACTCTTTTCATAAGAATGCTCCCGACAACTACATCAAATTCTCCAAAAGAGCACAGTAGAGTGGTTTTGAAGGTGGCCAATCACCTTATTAGTGTGTGATCATGACAGCATATGCACAGTGACACACACAATTACATGTTGATATATGTAATTTTTGCTTTGCCCATCATGCAAAGTACCAATTTAATTTCTCCTCCATTCCTTTTTGTTTTCCTTTTGTTTTGGTTTGCAGAATAAAGTAGATGACAAAATTCATGTCATATCAACCATAGAACAAGCACATGAAAAAGCAAGGGGCTACAAGGAATCCATGATTTTTTAGGTGAGAGAAAGGATTCCCCTTTTATGGGGTGATGCAAAAGTTCTACATCACTAAAACCAAAAATTGCAAGAGGCCCCCTAACATAAAAATGTCAAAAATTAAACCCCCCCAAAGGTTGCACTAGCCAGTAAAAATGTTCCATTCTTCAGCATCACACCATCAACCACCACCACCACCACCACATTGATTTTTCTAATTAAATTCCACTTATCTAAATTAATTAACCCATCTTCTGATTTTCATCCTGCAGGCAAATCAGCAATGGGGGAGAGCTGGCCACTTGAATTATATGTGGATGCAAGGAGCCAATGACCAAATGGGTGGATGCAAGGCCACCTCTCTCATGAGAGAGAAAGAATGATAGATTTTTAATTTTACTTAAAGATCTTTATTTTTTACTTAATAAAAGATGAAAGAGAAAGATACTATTTTTTTAAAAATTAAAATTATATTTTTAATTAATTAAGTCAGGATGGGAGAGAGAATAGGAGGCACATTTAGGAGAGAGAGACTATTGTAATGATTGAGGTGGGCCATAGAGAACCTAAAGGAAGAGGGAGTGTGTGGATGGCCCCCACAAGAGAAAAAGATGGGTCTTGGGTGGTGGCATGTTCTGTTTGATTTGGTGGTGACTCTCACTTTCATGTCAATAAATTATTTAATGATGAATATAAAGAAAAAGAAAAAATAAATAATAAACTATGAGAGAGAAAATAATTCAATCAAACCCACTACTGACAAATTAACAGAAGAGGCAAAGTGTTCCAAACTTAATCCCTTCACAATTTTCTTTTGATCTTGTTGCTTAAGAAAATTACATTTTCATAATCATTTATTTACTTATAAATAGTAGGAGTAAGTAAATTATTATAATAATATGATTCAGACCCAAATTAAAGTATTTTTTGGGACAAATATATATATATATATATTATATTTATTTGACAACAAAATGTTGTTAAAAGGACATAATTTTGTATACCATGTGACCTCACTTTAATACAAAAGAAACTTGCATTAAATTCAAATCTATTTGTAGTTAATTAATTGTATACAAGTATTGATTAATATTTTAAAGTTACTTTTATGATGCATAAGTACAAAAAAATTATTTCACCTTTTATCAAAATGATTTTTTTTATCATAATTAATAACTTATTACTATTGCTGACTTGTGTACAATTAATTAACTTTATTACTCCCTGCATGAGGGGTAAATTTTGTTTTTTTATGAGGAAATGGAAGAAGCCAAATGATAAAAAGGAGGGCCTCCCTCCTCTCTGCCATCCTCCTCCCTCCATAGAAAGATTCCAGAGACACAAGAGTTGTGAGAGTTCCTGCAACCTCCATTCTCTCTCTCTCTCTCTCTCTTTCTCTCTCTTCCCCCATTTTTAGTCTTCAAGGTTCGTTTCTTGCCCTTTTACTAATTTTGTGTTGCCTTCTAATTTCTGTTTTGTTTTCCTTTCTGTACTGCAACAATCTTCTTCTGTGATTGTTTTCTGCTGCAAATCTGGCTTGATCTGCCATTGGAAAGATCGGATTTTGATCTGGTTTCGGGGTTCTAGTTGCGTGAACGTTGATTTTTCCATTGTCAAAATCCCTTTTTGATCAGTTTTTTTTGTTCTTCTTTTTCTGGTTCTGTGGCTGCTGGAATACGTTGTTCTTCTGTTTCAGGCTTTGATTTGTTACCCCCCTTTTCCTTCAGGTCTCAGCTTATGGAATTTTGGTCCTCCTGGGTCTGGAGGGAGATCTAGGGTTTCAGTTGCCGTCGGCTTCGCCGATCGGTCGTTGACGGTGGGGAGAGGGATTTCGAGGTTTTCCTGTTGGTCTTCGCGAAGTCGGTTGTTGGTGGGGGCATCTGTGGCAGATGAGGGTGGGATTGTTCTGATTGTGAGACCCTTTTGGTGATCTTTAGGGAAGTTTTCCGAAATTATTCTTGGGTCTGTGTTTCAGACGGTCTTTTGCTGGGGTTGCTAATTTTAGGGATGGCTGTATCTATTTTTCCTGAGTATTTTGAGGCTAATTGATTGAGAAAGGTCGAAAATCAAGAAAAGGTGAGTTATATCCATTTTTGGTCCTTGAAGAGAATGGAGGATGGCAACAAGGCTTATGCGGCTGGAGAGAAAGTTCGCGTGCATTTACCCAAGGAAAGGTCCTCAGAAGAGCTCCTGGGTGTAGAGTTGGAAAGGGATGAGGGCGGAGGCCTTGCTATGACAGATGGAGGCGGCGAGAGCGAAGCAGAAGGGAGCAATGTGGTATTTTCGAGAGAAGCTCCCCTCTTGGCCAAGGACACAATGATGTCCAGAGGATACACTTGCGCTTCGAATAAGATGCAATCAAGGGCCTTTGACTCTCTGGAGGAACAGGAGGCCCAAAGGAAAAACAAGGAAAAGAACAAGCAGGAGAAGAAGCTCAGTAGGCAGGAGAGGATTGAGCTCGGACGCATGTTTCAGGAAGTGGTGAGCTCTCATGAATGGGGGCTTGCGGAGAATCTGATCAACATGGCTGATCCTCAAACTTTGAATGATGCACTCTGCATAGCATTGGATTCTATATGGTTCTTGACGACAAGCCAAGAGCTGGATGGGATCACTGGTCTGATCAAGATGATCATCCACAATGGTGCAAGTGACTTCACGAGAGCTGTCCTTAGGACATCTTTTTTGGCTTCATGTGTTTCTGCATGCCAAAGCAAAACCATGAGTTTGTCCGACACTGTAGGCTTAATGGCTCAAAGGTAGAATTCTGCTATTTTCCTTATTAAGCATTACCGAACTTTATTCTATGATCTGCAAAGTTAGAGTAAATCTTACATAATTTGGAAAGAATTCCTGTATTCATTCTGAAGATTTGCTAAGTGCATATCTGATATCCTATTTATTGTTGAATTTGAGAGACAGGTAGAATTATTTGTTCTTATATTAACTTCAACCCATTTGACACTTCTTAGATTGCACGAGCGCCTTCAAGAATGTCATGGAGATGAAGTTCTGAAGGCAGAAGCAGGTGCAAAAGTTCAGAAGTTTACAGAGTGGGCTCTCAAATGCATTGGGCTTCATTCTCGTTGTCAGGAGAACGGAGGAAGAGGAAACCAAAGCTCAGTTATGGAGGTCCGGCTTCAATTATCTGCTTTCAGGACCTTTCTGGATCTTGCCGGCAACCATCTTACAGGAAAGGATTTTACGGAGGCCTTTGATGCAGCATGCTTCCCCCTGACCCTCTTCTCCAGCTCGTTTGACGCTGGTTGGGCATCTGGAACATCTGCCACAGGAATACAAGGATTGTTGGGATTGTTGGTAGAGGGGGGAGCAGACAATGTGAACCAATGCTTTCTTGAAGCTGCAAGATTTGGTAGTACGGAACTTGTGCGCATTTTACTCAAGGTAATGAATGATCTTTGAGTTGCAAATATAGATGCATTTATTTTTTTTTATCTTTATGTTTTATTCTATAATATTGTAAGTGCCAACAAAAGTTTCCATTTATATTATGTTGAAAAGTAGAAAATAATTTCATAAAAGAGTAGAAAATATTTTTTCTCGTTTCATTTTATCAGTTTTAAATAATTTGTCAATGTTGCTAAGTAGCAATAACTCCTGAATAGAGAAGTTTCTTTTCCAGCAGTGGAAACACTTGAAACTTCATGAAATATATGATGATATAATTATTAAGATATTATGTGTGTACTTTGCGTGGTGGTAGCTATATTTTGTATTATATTTGACTTGCTCCTTTTTGGTAAATCTTCTATGGTATTTATTGATAAGATGTCTCTGGTTTAGTGATCATTCCTCACGAGCGGAATTATGTTAACAAAAGTAAGAAAAAAAGAATCCCTTTTTTGCTTATACGTTATTGCTTCTACCTCATATCAATGTTCTTGTATTAATGGCATGACTAAAAAAGGAATATAAGAGGCAAACTGCAATAAAGGTCATTTTCTCAAGTATTCACTAATGGCCCGGTTTGTCATAGTGCAGAGATATGGATTGTGGAAAAGAACTATATATCTCATTTGATGTATTTAAGAACTATTCTTATTAAGTGTTGGAATGAGGATGCAAGTATCTTCCAAATGATGCAATTTATTAGGCTTGAAGATGGTTCTCTTTATTGTTACATGTGACGCCAATGTTTTAGGTCCATTTTTTCATTGTCTACTTTGCTAAATGATGGTTCTTCCAGTGTCTAACAAAACAAGAATACAACAGTTATGATAATCACTCAGTAAAAAAATAGGTATTGTAAGCGGGAGGTAGTATCTGACCAATGGATATAATAGTTTTGAAACCTCTTTAAAAAAAAAAAAGTTTTGAAACCATCTTTAAAGTGCCTAGGCTGCCTGCCTGGTGAGAATAAACAAAGTAATAATCAATAAATACCAATTTGACTTTTTTTAGTCCCTCTCGAAAAAAACTTCTGTTTCTAATCATAAAAAGAGTTTTGTACAATCATTTATGGGTTGTTATTATATCGTGGTGTCATATTGGAAACATTCAAAGAGAAATATGAGTTTATTGACACACGACTTTTCATTGGAATGGTAGACCATTATTCCCTTCCTCTGCTAAACGTATTTGTCATTGAAGATGGTCTTCCTTTGTGTGTTGTCAATGGCGACATAGATAATGAATCCTAGCAACATGATAAGGTTGGTCCAATGTAGTTTCAAACTTGAGGTTTTGGGTTGCCCTCCTCACATTTAATCCTCTCCAAACATCCTCATATACAAAAAAATTGTGTTTGCCATTTCGAAGATGATCTTCCTAAGATTACTCGAAATACTATTCTTTTGGTTGTATTTCTTCATAGTTTTAAGAGAGATTCTTTCTATTATTTCATCCGTGGCTAATGTAATGGTTAATTATCTCTCCAACCATTCAATATTTTGGATGAAATATTTTGTCATGCCTTCGCATTATTTAAAACCCAAGCAATATTAAAAAAATATTGACAAAGAAATTGCGAAAATAAATTAATGAACAGACAGCCATGATACGATGGGAGTCAATTTTATCATCTTAAAGTTGGTGAAAAGTCAAACAGATACGAGATAAACTATAGGCATAAAAATAGAAGATTCAGAAGAGAATAGTAGTAACGTGACATTTTTGTTTTTAGACCTGGATATTGATTTCCGAGCACTGATTGATCTATGACATGGAATTTCAAACTGTGGATCATTGCAACATGGAAACATAATGCCATGGTTTTTTGAAGGTGTCCCAATAATATGTTGTGGTTACAGAGACAAAACTATATAGATGGTGGAAGGGGCCTTGACCCTTCAATATATCTAAGATTTTCTTATCAAAAAAATATATTTAAGATTTGACTATGTATATTTACATAATTTTAAGACATATTTTAGTTCTCCCAACATTTCATCTTAAAGTCATCACTGAGGCTCCTACAACTTAATTCATAGACGAGAAATATAGTATTATTGCCTATTTGACCTTGTCCTTGAAACCATTCTGATAAAAATAATGCATAGCAGAATCCAGAATTTCAAAAAATCTGTATGAACACAATTATTTTGCAATAATCAATACTATGTTCATTTAGATTTATTTTGTAAGTGAAGAGTAGTTTTTCATACAAATAAGTAAAATTCAAAGGTATTACCTATTTAGCTTTCTCGCTTCAGTTCACATGCTCTTTATATTGAGGATCATCATGCAACTTTATGATATAAACTTTGGTCGAAAGTGCTGGTTATGTGCTAGATATAATTCAACATGAAATATGTAGAATCAAACGTGCTTTTTTGTGTAACGCACTTGCATCACCTATGACAAGTTGATGTTCTTATAAGCAAAAATCAATATAATATTTTTTATATTTTTATTTGACAGTATCTATAGGGCCTCTTTGAATGACTGTTTATCTTTTTTTGGAGGAAATTATCATTTATCTTGAACATCAAAATCAATTACCATGCCTAAGACCTCAGTAGGTTGCCTCTTGGTTTTATTAATCGCACGATGTGCAATTGAATGCAAGTGCTATATTGATGTATTCTCTTGAAATATTATTGTTAGGTGGCTTGGTGTTTGTTACCAGTTGTATGAAGCTCCAATTAATAATATATGCTTGTAAACATTGTTTTCATCATCATTCTCTTTCTCATTCATCGTCTCTTATTCAGATTGCTCAACAGAACAGCTTGCACGTTGATGTTGATCTTGCCCTTGGCTTTGCATCTCATTATTGTAAAATCGGAACCATGGAATGCTTGGTAGATGAAGGAAATGCCTTGGGCTTCTTAGGTCCTCTTATGAGAGCAGCAGAGAGAGGTTGCATGCAGGTGGTCCAGTGGTTTGTTAACAGGGGATGCAGGGACATGGAACTTTGCCTTGCCCTCACAGCAGCCACCTCTAGCAGCCAGATAGAGATTGCTGCTTATCTTCTTCCCCATGTTCCACAACATGTCCTTGCTGCACTCAGCATTGAGATCCTAAAGGCAGCTGGTGAAAGAAGTCATGGGTCTCTTGAAGGTGTCGCCTTCCTTCTCCGGAGTGACTTCCTCAGTGATCCTGCAGCCACCTATGCCGTGGCTGACAGCATCGCAAGATCCAGTGATGAGGCAGTGACCACAGAATTGAGAGCCTTCCTGAAGGAACATTGGTCTGAGGCAGCATTTTCTGAGGGATTCAATGGTGGGCAGAATCATTTTGTGAACTTCATGAGGATTCTCAGAAGAGGAACATCGCCCATGTGCCTGAGGGATCTGCCAGCCCCCCTGGTAAGCACCATTGCTTACCTGCCATTGTACAGAGAGTGTGTTGAGGCTGCAGGAAAATTGCTACCTCAAAAACTCAGAGGGCAACTTTTGGAGGCTGTTAGTAGAGTCAGTGGCAGGGCCATGGATATAAATAGTCAGGCAGAAGAACTTTTGGCGATTTTGGGCCATCACTTGCCCCCTTGCTTCCTTCAGTCTCCAACTGCTGCGTGCGCCCTTTATAGGTAGTTACCAAGAGTTTGAATTCAGGAACCAGCAAATGGAATTTCAGCTCTGATACTTTGATGTCAACTTCCCTGCTACTTTAAATTGAGAGGCAGACTCATAAGTATAGTGGCCTGAGAGTCCAGAGGTAGGATGCAAAACATGATGCTTTTGTCTTGATCGCCGGCCTTTGTGATTAGTCATGGGCTTTTGGGAAGGTTATACGCCATGTGTGAAGTGGTGCATCATAGCTTCAGTGCTTGATGATTGGAGAAACATTCAGTTTTTTTCTCGAAAAAATGAAGCCAACAAATTAAGCTGAACATGCTGTTAATGATCAGCTTGATTTCACTTGTACTGAGATATGTCTTCCCTCTTTCTTTGATTCCAAATTTCCTGTGCAGCTTGGCGAGTAGTTTTCATTCATCTTGCTTACTGCAGTTTGGTATCTTGGAATTGGTTGTGGCCATTACACATATACCAATAGCTATCTACATTAGAAAGAAATAAAATCTCTGTATGGTAAATCTCAACATGTCAGATCTTCAAAAGTTTTCTGAGTTCCATGAACACCATCGATGGATTAGATTCCAACTACTCTTTCTTGACATGAAAAGAAAAATGAATTGTGCTAAAATTTTAGCACTTGAATAGAATAAGCCAAATGATGATTTAACATAGAATACAGCTCCTTTTTCTGATAATTTAAGCTATATGCCACTTGAACGACAAAAAAATCATCAAACTGATCAAATTTTAACATCCCAAGCACCAGCTGTGAATCAGTCTTTCTGCACAATGTTTGATGTAGGATGTAGCATGTTGGCATATGGATGTCTCAGTCCTGAACCATGATCTAAGTTTTCCATGGAAAAAAAAAGTTCAAGGTCTTGTTTATTGTTTAAAAAAGCAGCCAATTCCTAGAACAACTGATATACTTGTAAGAATCCTGCTTCAACTTGGGACCTTGTAGTGTTACCTTACAACTTACCAGAAAAAAAATTATATTATCTAGGAAAATGTTACATCCTCCTAATCAATTCTCCAAACATTTTTTTAATATTCACGTGTTTAAAAATACTCCTGAAAGTTAATATAATTGTTATTGTGTGCCATTATGAAAGAGGTGGAAGCATGGATTTGTAGGATATAACACCACTCTATTATCTACTGCTTTAAAAAAAAGAATTAACAACGCAAAGTTGTGTTCATTCAGGAATGAATTATGTTTTTTCTTCTCAGGATTAACACAAGAGGGGAAAAATATAAGGTCTAGGAAAGCTACCTGTAAATATAATATGAATTATGTTTTTTCTTTATGACCATTCATTTGCATGTATGGTTTCTTTATAATAAAAAAAAGTAAAATTATAAAAAATTATTTTCTTGAAAAATATTAGGAAAACATAATATTGATGATAAATTAATTATTAGAACAAAGTCCTCACAAAAAAAATGGAGAATTAGTACTCAATTTTGAGGGTCCAAAAATAAGCCAACATTCTCACTCATCACCATCTCTCCTGTTGCGGTTGTAGAAAGAAAACCAAATAATTTAAGCTCGCAAAACTCTCAAATTTACAGATAAGGAGAAGCGATGTTTCTGATGTCGGAGGGCATGAAGGCCAAGACCATGAGCACCAGGAGCAGTCCCAGCGGGAACAGCAGCAGCATGGACGGCGGGGGCGGCAATGGCGGAAGCACGAGCGGCAGTATCAGCAAGGACGCGGTGAAGAAGACGAGCACCAAAAACGACTGGACGCTGAAGTAGTTGCTGCTGCTGCTGCAGGCTCTGCTGTCTTCTTCTGCTGCCTGCAGCTCACGTCGCGCTTGTGCCGCAGGCCTCATGTACTGAGCAGCAGCAGCATTTGAACTGGAAACCACAGAGATGTTCCTTGTTCTTGTAGCCATAGATGGACACTGACCTGTGGCTGTCGATTAGCACCTGGATCCAATCTCAGATGCCCCTCTGCTTCCAAGTCTTGATTTGTGATCAGTAATGCCGTTTCAATCTTTGAGCGCCCGAATCAAAATTCCTGATGGCCACTTCTCCAATCAATAATGTGATTGTGAGCAGCATACAAACACTGCAACCTTGATGGCCAAGAGCTGGCACTGCAAGGAGTACTGTACTGATATCTCTGCTTCCTGTTTCTTTTGTTTTCGGTGGTTTGTACTGATCCTTTAATTAGCTTTGGATGCCGCTGTGCTCACAGGTGACCACAGAAGTTATGATCCTCTGCAACACATATGAACAAATCAGTACATGGGACAATGACCATTGTTTTCTTTTCAGAAAAGATGGTAGTATTTTGCATGCAAATGGTCAACACTTTCTGAAAAGACAAGGCAGAGCCAGAAAACTGGGTCCTGAAAATTAATGGAGTTTGCAAGATTTCGATCTGTTTAAAACACTTCTTTCTTTGTGGAAAAGCTAAAAGAAACATGAGAGGAAGACTGTAACTTGAGATCTCAATTGGCCATATATGAACCAGGTCAATTTGACAGGAACCAGTACCTTGAGTTCATGGCCTAATGCCTCCTAATTATCAGAGAACTCCTTGGCATTCCATCTCTTGCTTACTGAAATCTGATCAATGCAAAACGACCTCCCACGATCTTAAGGGGCAAAAACTAAAAAGAAGAGGGGAAACAGAAGGCAGGAGAGTTGGAAAAACAGAGAAAAAATGAGGAATGATTTCATTAGTTTTGCATGCTAAAGGCAAAAGGCAGTGTACCTTTATCTCAGAAGCCTATTTTTTGCTTTCTCTGATGATTGCTTTCTTCCTGCCTCTGCTCAGCTCAGGAGTTGAGGAGAGGGCTAAAGGTCTCTTGTCTGTCTCGTTGTATTCTGTATCTGTGGGGAGAGAGAGAGAGAGAGAGAGAGAGAGAGAGAGAGAGAGAGAGAGAGAGAGAGAG
>LTAE01006903.1:4331-24085 GCA_001647135.1 Pontederia paniculata
ATATCCATCCCTCTTCTCGGGACAATCCCTGACATAGTGTCCTTGTTTTCCGCATTGAAGGCATGCTCCACTCTTCATGTGGCATTCTCCCGTATGATACCGCCTACAATGTGGACATATTGGGTTGTTCCCACTTCCTCTCTTGGATTCGTCCTTTCTTGGTGGCCTAAATAATTTCTTCATCCATTTGCCTTTGCCATGGTCTTTGGGCTTTTGCGGCTCTTTACCCTTCATGTCCCGCCTTTGGTTCTCATACGCCCTTTCAATAATAGAGGCTCGTTCTATTGACTCCTCCAAGATGCTCACATGACCACATAAGACCTTCATCTTCAATCCAGGGTTCAAGCCTTCAATGAACTTGTTGGCCCGTGCTCTTTCCGTCTTCTCGAGTGGGCTATACTTTTCAAGGCGTAAGTATTGGTTGATATACTCCTCTAATGTCAAGCTTCCTTGTTCAAGTTTCAGAAATTCCATTTGCTTCTTTTCCTTGACATGTTGAGGATAGTAATGATCTTCAAACTCCTTCTTGAACTCTTCCCATGAAACTTTATCTTTTCCATTAAACTTAGTCCGCATCACTGAGTCCCACCAGTACTTAGCTTGATCCGTCATTTGATGGGTTGCAAAGTTCACCTTGTGCCTCTCCGAGCAATGGGTCACTTGAAACTTATCATTCATAGCCCTTAGCCAAGATTCGGCCTTGTCGAGGTCCCTTTCCCCAACAAATATCGGAGGGTGAGTTTCCCATAAACTTTTCAAAAGTGCTTGACCCACTTGACCTCCGGTCCATGGCCTTTTCCAACATAGAAATCACATCTTTGAAATAACTTTCTTCATGACGACTTGACCGTTCTCGTTCAAGTCTCCTATTACTAGATCCTTCCCTTTCATATCTTCTATGGTCTGACCCTTCATGGTCACCTTCATGACTTCTTTCATGATGACTCATTTTCTAAAAATACCACATGAATCATTCGTCAATAGGTTAGCCTTTACAAATACATATGATCCTGATTAGATATATTCTTGATGGCTACTCACAATGCCGTGCACATGGACTTTGGACTGCTTAGAGACTTAGGACTTTGACCTTTTGGACGACTTGGACTCAGACTCATGCCTTAATCATCTAAGGCATTCAGATTTTTAGAGCCAAACCTTAGGCTCTGATACCAAAATGTAATGCCCCGAAAATGCGCCCCGCCACGCGGACGAATCGGTATTCGGACACGTGCTCGGAATGGTCTCCCGGACGCTACGGGACAATAAACTTTGACTTGACCATTGACAATTCTGGTCAAACCATATAAGAACTCAAAGAGATCAAAAGAGTTAATACCAACATGAAATAAAATCGACGAAGGCGAATAAGATCATGACACAAGTACCAATCAGCGGAAGACATTGAACATCAATTAAAGATGACATAATCTGAGTACTTAACTTAAACATACAACGACTTGTCCATAAAGGTTATTTAACTTGAGAAAGACACAAAGTTTACAATACTTGCCCGAAGGCGATACATAGTCCAAGAAAGGCGATACATAACATAACTTGACTCTAAGACCAGTCCATTGCTTAACCATGTGCTTTGGCCACCATGAGCAGTCCCATCATCTTTATGAGCATCACAATTACTTCTCACCTGCAGGATCCAGGAGCAGGGGACTTTCATCCCGTTAGAGTATGTAAAGGCCGAAGAAATAGATGAATCATATCACCCATTATGCAAAGACCTACATGTCGAGCATATAATATCATACATGGCATAGAGCATATCATAGGGTTCTTAACCGAATCTTATGATCACCATATGATCATCATCTTTACTTTACTTTAGCATCTTAGCACATTATGCTCAATGACTTACTTTAAGTCTATCTTTCATCTTTAACCTTCTTTCTTATCTTGCTTATGCATTATCGATATAATGTGTTACATATTCATCTTAACTTTACTTTACTCGGCATTATCGATATAATGCACTATACTTAGCATTATCAATATAATACTTCATTAGGCATGAATATATTTACTTTGCATTGACTTTCAATGCACATAGCCCCTTGGTCTTAACTTCTTTATTCATGTCATCTTTCTTCTTTACTTAGCATGTGACAACTTAGAAGTTCACTTTTAACTTCTCTTGAGCCGTCCCCAAGTCACATGTTCATTTCTTATCTTCTTTGATTAAGGGTCTTAGGCACACCTCTTTCTTTAGGTTGATCAGACCAAGGATGCACTTTGCACCCCTCATGGTGCCCCACCTTTGGGCAAGGGAGACTCACACACCATCAAGGTGCAGCGACAATAATCTCCCTTGGGAGACTCATACACCGGCTAGGGTGAAGCGACAATAATCTCCCGGGAAGCTCGCACACTATCTTCGGTGCCGAGTTCACCTTCCCATCTTATCTTTTAGGTGTACTTAGACTTGTTTTAATCCATCTTTTAATTACAATACATCAAGCATCAAACAAGCATAACATCGTTCATCTTTTAACCTAGTTACGGTTGAGCATACAATTCGCATCTAGGTTATCGTCAAACATCACATCATCGTATTTAACACATTTACTTTCATGTGAAAAAAGTGTCACTTCTATCTTCTTTCTTAGGGACGTATGCATGGGAATTAATAGATCTAAAATAGATCGAAATATGAAACTTTACGCATCGAGAGCATATTGCCCGTATTGGACAATACGCCCTAGCCGTATTGATCAATACGACTTGCCCGTATTGATTGATACGGTCGTATCGATCAATACGGCTCAAACCATTTGGCCGTGTTCTTCATTCTGAGAGGATTTCGGTCCGGCCGTACAATTCGGTATGGCCGTATTGGCCCCGTCCGTTTTTCCCTTTTCCTCTCATACAAGTTTCGATTTATCTCTAGGTTCGAACAGTGTTTGTTCTAGGTCATATTTAACATGTAATTGAACATTTAAATCATACATACATGGCATATCATCAATCATTTCATATGACTCATAAGTCTAAACATGATGCATTAACTTAACCCTAAGTATGAACATGGCATAGATTATGATTCTTACTCTAATCCCTAATTCTTCTTCATTTCCTCACATCATTGTCCATCATAGAACAAAGCTAATTCAGATTTAATTTAGGAAAGGAATGGATCCCCTTTACATACCTTCTTGAAGGAAAATCCCCAAATTATTTTGTGTCCTTTTTCCTCCTTTCTTCAAATCACAACAGCCCCTTCCTCTCCCTTCTTCTCTCCTTGGCTTCTTCTTCCTCTTCTTCCTCTTTCTCCTTCTCCCTCAGCTGCAATCCAGCAAGAAGATGAGCTTGAGCATGTTCTTCTTGGCTTCTTGGTGATACAAACTATGCAAATGTGGTTGATTTTCAGAGGAGAGAGAAATTGGTGCTAGAAGAGGGGTTTATAGGTGGGAAGTGAGTGTGTTTAGGGGTGGAATGGGAGGTTGTCATGTGTCATGGACTTGGGACCACTTATTTGGGGTTTTACATATTCTTCCTACAATACATATCTAACTAATGCACTTGACTGTAATAATATGCATTTAATGGGGGTTTTATTCTTTTGCAGGATATAACGATATTCTTGATAGCTCGAAGGAAGTTTTTGGAAATTTTGGAATGACCATCATTGTCTTACACTCTTAGTGTTTACTCTTGTGTTGTTGTGCATTTTGGAATGGGCATAATTTTAGAATGGACTTAGACACTTAGTGTTCCTAACTATTATGTTGTGCATGTTAGTTTTAATATACTTGTAAGCTTTTTAATTCTTATGAAGTGTTAACATAACCGATTGTGCTATTGTGAACCACTGAACCTTGTGTAGCTGTGGTTTGTTGATTTGATTAACATGTGAGAAGTTTAGTGGTTTACATTGCTATGTTTTTTAGAAAGATTATTGCAGATTTTTTGACATTGGTGTAATTCTCCATCGAATTTATCCTATTTTAATTTTACTAGTTTAACTTTGTTTCTTTACTAGTTCAATTTTTTTTAATTGTCACAAATATATGTGTGTAATCGGATGTTTAATGTTATTCATGCAAAGGCCAAAGTGATTTTAAGATTAGTAAGAATCAACGTAAGATAGGACAAAGTATTTATGTTTTTCCTAAATAATAATAATATATAGAATGGGTAAATCGTGAATTCGAAACAAACTGAATCGACCCATTGGTTCAGATTTTAGGACCCAAATGGTTTTGCCCGACCCAACCCAATCAGATCAGATTTAAATGGGTTGGGTGGGGTTTCAGTTCAGGTCGGGCCCCACCTGACTCGTGAATAGCCCTAGCTCCCTCTCTTACCTCTCTCTCTCTCTCTCTCACTCACTCACTCACACATATGCTTCTTTTGGTTAGTGGTTGAGAAAAAGAATAAATTCTCTTCAACAAATTAAGACCTCAAATCATGTGTGTCCCATTTATTAATTTCACTTTAATTATTTTTCATTTAACTAGGTTGATGTGTCCTCTTTTTGTAATAAAAAAATTACTGCAATTTTAATTTTGTATTTTTATAAATTAGTAAAAGAACGTTCATGAGATATTACTTGTTGGATGCATATTTTGTTATTTAGGTAGCATGTAAAATAGGTATTGAATGCACCTGTTGGCATAGGCTTTTAAGTTATACATACACATTCTTCGTTCACATGTTTCCACCACTATCAGCTGGTGTTCGGTGGTGAGAGGCATCAACGGCATGCAAGACATCTTAGTAATAAAGTGTAACATCCCTAAAAGATTAAGGTTGTCAAACTCTTACGATTTTAAGAGTTTAGATAAGCAAAACAAGTCAAATCGACATAAACTCTTACGATTTTTAAGAGTTTAGATAAGAAAAATAAGTCAAATCGGCATAAATTATTAGACTCTACTAAAAAAATAGTTTTAAATATTATATAATCTCTTATAGAGTTTATACGATTTTAAACAAGTTTGTACGATTCTATATGAATACGCATGACTCTTTATTTCGTATAATAAAATATTTTTAAATAATAAATATTTTATTTAATTAACTTAATAATAATTACGAGTCAAGTTCATAAATAATATAATACGAGTTGAAATTATTGCAACCAAGTTTAGTGCATTTTTAGCTTCAATTACTTTTTTAACTTAATAAATTGTAAAGTTGTTAGTTACTTAGTAGTTAGAAGTAATAATTTTATTTTTATTACTTCGTATTTATGTTATATTAGTGCGATATATTATTTTTTATATGTTTGGATATTAAATATTCACATAATTTTATATAGTGGATACATATTAATTATTTTATAATTTAATTTATTTGGTGCATAAACTGTACGAGTTCACGATACGACTTTATGATACGAGTTTACAAGAGAGAAAATAAATCTACTTAAATGCTCGAACTTAACAATCTTGCAAAAGACCACCTTATCATGTGGCAGAATGGAGACGCTATAATAATCTTCTTTAACTTAACATTTGGCTAGTCGATTAATCAACATAATAGACATATCATGCAGAAGCTAATAACTTTAAAATAAAGTTTCATTAAAAAGTCTAGTCAAATCAAATGCTTTATTACATTGTTTCAAAAAAAAAAAACATAACTAAAAATAATTCCATAACTTTATTGAAAACTAGAATCACTCAATGCTAAACTTCTATCATATGCAAACCACCAAATCACGAACATTGTGCCATCACCTATCGGTTGTGCTCATCACCTTCAGGATCAAAAGCATGAAGACAAGTATCCCATGAGTGATAAGGCTCAATATGTAACAATAATAATCAATAGGAAAGAGCATATATGATGATAAAACAAAGAGTTACCAGTAATCTGATATGATAATCAATGAAGTTACTTTTTCCTTTTATTTTGTGACTTTAATTCAAGAATGGCCAGAACATCAGTTGCATCATATGATACACAATAATTTCATAGTTCAATTGATTAATTATTTTATATTACTCTTTTCAGTGTCTTCAGTGACTAGAACATCAATCGCATTAAAATGTGATGCATTTACAGTAGTCAGTATGTTCAATCTCAGTCAGTACTTAAGACCACTTTATTCTTTTCTAATTATCTTATTCTCAGTTCGTCAAACATTACAATAAGTAATGAACTTTTACCAAGAGAAATGAATATTCAAGTTATCTCGTTGTAGGCACGACTAATTAGACCATGAAGCACGCATCAAGAGGGATATATCCCTAAATAGGAGGGTATGAAATCCTAAACATGAAGGAATAAACCCCTAAACAGGTGGGAACAAATCCCTAAACAATCATCGAGACCTTCCTCTTCATGCAATAAATTAAATCACAAAATATTAAATTTTTTTAAGTCCTATTATTAGATGAGCAATTCACTCACTTCTAGGTTATCTTGAGGAACCCTAGATCAATACGGTTATGAGTCAATCATCTAGTAAGATCAATCAACTCATTCATTAAATATTTGTTCAACACGAAAAAAGAATTTGGTCTCAACTACGTTAGGTAGAAAGAATTATAACTTATTGAACTTTCTTAGTCCTAGACAATTTCATAGCTAGCGACCATAACTTTCATGGCTCGTGAAACTTTTTCACGACTCATGAAACTTGTTTCAAGGTTGTGGCAGTGGGGTCGTGTTCTGTCTCCAATATCGTCACGACTCAGGATTACTCTATCACGATCATCATGGAACATCATCTTCTTTCCTCCTCATATTTTCACAGTCCATGATTTGTACGTCACGGTCATGACTGAATGCGCTCATCTTCAATCCATCTCCATCATTTCCCTCATGGTTGTGATTATGGTTTCACAGGCAGTGACTTTGGCATTGTTTATCGATTCATGGCCATGAACAGAAATGCACAGGTCATGACTTCCAATTCACAGACGTGATGCTTCGCCTCACGGGCACTATGTGATGGGTTCACGATCGTGAAAACCATTTTCACAATTGTGATCATATACACGAGATTTTATCATGCCCGTGTATGCCTCATCCTTTTTCTTTTTCTTTGGTACATCAAATCTCATGTAATTTAATTCGAAGAACCTTAGTATTATGGAGGCTTCACATGGATTTAAACTTCGTAGTGGTGGCCATAAACTAATTCTACTTAGAGCAAAATCTATCATATGATTATCTATCATGAGAGGCATATGTTGAGGGCTATCAATATACAAAATTTATAACTTTTAACCTAGAGATTATATCCATATCAATCTTTCTAAAATTCTCTTATTCAATCATTCACATATGCCATCCCCCAAGGTTAATCCTCGAATTACATACCTTGATTATGAGTGATCTACTTTCTTCTTCCTCGTTCATGTCTGTCCTCCTTGTTCCTATCTCCTGATGGATCTTCTCCTTTCCTTGATCACTACTAGTACTCATCCTCATTCTGTCAAACCTCGTGCTGTTGTCAATATCATTTCACATTCTCCTAATGGGATTTGGCAAGAATTTAGGAGCGGGAGTAGGAGAAAGAAATAAATTCTTACCTTTGTACCTTCAGAGAGAAAAGAGAGAGATAGATAGATAGATAGATAGATAGAGCGAGACGGAGAGGGAGAGAGAGGAGAACTTTGACGGTTAGAGCTTGAGGGAAAGAAAGAGGATGTTCATCCCTTTTAAAGGTCTATTTATAAGGTTCTTTAGAGCTTTCTCTAACGTTGAAATGAATAGGACTCTATTATTTAAATCTAACCCAGAGTCTACTAATAAAATTATTATTATATATTTATTTAATTAAATCATTTTTATTGCATTATAATCTTCTTAAAAATGAATTCATCCTCGAATTCAGTCGTATATCTTTTTGTTGCTTGATTTTAATATTTTTCAAGATAATACTTTATCACGTATGTACTTAACATGAATAGTTTACATCAAGAATAAAATCCAATTTCAAATTGCATAATCTTTCATGTTGGGTTTGAAGGAGTACTTGGCGGAGCATTGGAGACATGTGGTTCTAGTTAAGCTCTCATACCATAGACTCTTCTTGCCGCTAGTCTAGGAGCATTTCCTACTCATAAAGGGCCTTGGTTGCCTTACTTTCGTTCTGGGCAATCCCTAATGAAGTGGTTGTGTTTCCCACAACAAATGCATGCCCAGATTTTGCGGCAACATTCACCTGTATGGTAGCCCTGGCAGTGTGGGCAAGCTCTTCTATTTGGTTGTTGTGGTTGTTGTCCCTCACGTGGCACATAGGGTCTCAGGCATGCATCTCGATGGTGATATCTATCAGTGGGAGCTTTGGCTTGCCTCCTGACAACACACCTAGGCTTTTCCTATTCTAATGGTTGTCATTGGGCTTTCCCGTTTAGTTCTCTTTGGTGCTCCATATCATCTCTCTCTAAACACCTAGCCAATTCGGACGCATCATTGAGTGTCTTGGAGTTACCCCCAATGACCTTAGTCCTTAGATCTAGGGTCACTCCTTAGACAAAGTGATCGACCCTCTCTCTTTCGTCCTTTTTTTTAGTGTACATTACTTCTTTAATTGTATGAACTTATTTAAGTATTGTGTCACATTCAAATCTTCTTATTGCAATTCAAAAAATTTCCACTGCTTCAAGTTGCGCTCATATGCAGGAAAATAATTACTCTTGAATGCCTCTTTAAACTTCTTCTAAGTAACTGCATCTTGATCAACAAAGTTTATAACCTTGGTGGTTTTCCACCAGCCCTTTGCATCCTTCGTTAGACGATGCACAACATATAAGACTTTGCAGTCTTCAAAGCATCACATCAGAGTTTTCTTCAATAGTATCCACACATCTCTCGACTTCATCGAAATCATCACTATCATTGAACTCAAAAGGGTGGAGTTTCGAGAAGTGCTGGATCGTATCCTGGGGAGCGCGTTCTTACTGATTTTGCTGACCTCTTAGGGCTTAGCTACCCCGATCTTCATTCTTCCCCATTTCTTGCTCTTGCTAGATTTGTTACCGATGTTTGGCAAGATGTCTTGGAGCCCATCTACATGCACAACAAAAGGATACAATAATTAGCTTCTTTTGATCTTCCGTTGATAACCTTTAGGACTCGACATATACTCTTCTTAATGGCACGATGGTTGTTCCTTATGCTTGCGCATGGACTCTATTTACATAGAAACATCTTAGAAGTGTCTCTCATCAGGCTCTAATACCTAATTGTAACACCCCAAAAAGCACACCCCACCACATGGCAGAATGTCCCTCCGGAGATGCTACAATCATCTTCTTTAACTTAACATTTTACCAATTGATTGGTCAACATAATAAACACATCATACAAAATCTAATAAGTTTAAAGTAAAACTTCGTTAAAGAGTTTAGCCAAATCAAATGCTTTATTACATGGTTTCAAAGTGAAAAGACATAACTAACAATAGTTCCATAACTCTATCGAAAACTAGAATCACTCAAGACTAAACTCTTATCATGTGCAAACCACCAGTTCATGAACATCTACATAACTAGTGTCATCGCCTACCAATTGTGCTCATCGCCTACAGGATCAAAAACACAAGAGACAATTATCTCATGAGCAATGATCCTCAATATGTAACAGTAATAATCAATAAGAAAGAGCATATATAACGATAAAATAAAGAGTTATCAGTAATCATTGTGATAATCAGTGAAGTTACTTTTTCCTTTTGATTCTGTGACTTTAGTTCAGGATGGCTAGAACATCAGTTGCATCATATGATGCATAGTAATTTCAGAGTTCAGTATCTTCATGAACATTGGTTCCTTATATTTAAATTTCTCTTTTAGGTGTCTTCAATGACTAGAACATCAGTCGCATTAAAATGTGCATGATGTATCAGCATGTTCAAAAACAGTCAATACTTAGACCATTTTGTTCTTTTCTAATTATCTTGTCCTAAGATCATTAAACATTACAATTACTAGTGAACCTTTACCAGGCATAATGAATATTTAGGTTGTTCTAACGTAGGCACGACTAGCTAGAGCATAAAGCACGCATCAAGAGGGATATATCCCTAAATATGAGGGAATAAATCCCTAAAATGGTGGGACTGAGTCTCTAGAAAAGAGAGAATGAATTTTTAAACAATCGTTCACGTTCCACTTCATGCGGTAAATTCAATCAAAAAATATTAAACAAACTTTAAGTCCTATTATTAGTTGAGCAATCCACTCACTTCTAGATTATCTTCAAAAATACTAAATCAATGTAGTAGTACGAGTCAATCATTCAGTAAGATCAATCAATCATCCATTCAATATTTTTTGAATAGAAAAAAATGACCTACATCAGAATCTGGTTTAAACTTCGCTAGGTAGGAAAAATTCTAACTTATTGAACTTTACTTTATTCCTTTTTCTTTGAAGTTTCATGGCCCATGATCATAGTGTCACGGTCATGACGTAACCTTCATGACTTGTGAAACCTATTTCACGGCCGTGACCGTGGGGGTCGTACTCCAATATCTTCATGTCTCCTAATCACTCCATCACGGTCGTGACCGAATGTTAGCTTCTTTCCTCCTTAGATTTTCATGGTCCATGAGTTGTACGTCACGACTGTGACCAAATGCGTTCATCTTCAACTCCATCTCCATCGTGTTCATTCATGGTCGTGATTATGGTTTCACGATCGTGACTATGGCGTTGTTTACCAATTCATGACCATGACCGAAAAATGCACCGGTCAAGACTTCTAGTTCACGAGCGTGATGCTTCGCCTCATGGGCACTATGACATGGGTTCAAGATCGTAAAATTCATTTTCACAATCGTAAAATTCATTTTCACAATCGTAAATTCATTTTCATGATAGTAAAATTCATTTTCACGGTTGTGACCGTATATGAGAAATTTCGTTGTGCCCATGTACGCCTTCTTCCTTTTCATTTTCTTTTGTATAGAAAATCTCACGTAATTTAATTCGAAGAATCTTACTATTATGAAGGCTTTGTAGGGATCAAAACTTCATAGAGATGGCCATAAACTAATTCTACTTAGAGCAAAATCTATCATGTGATTATCTATCATGAGAGGCATATGTAGACACTATCCATATACAAAATTTATAACTTTTAATCTAAAGATTATATCAATATCAATCTTTCTAAAATTCTTTTATTCAATCATTCACATATGTCACACCCCAAGGTTGATCCTTGAATTACATACCTTGATTATGAGTGATCTAATTTATTCTTCCTCGTTCACGTTCGTCCTCTTTGTTCCTCTATCCTTATGGATCTTCTTCATCCCTTGATCGCTACCTAGTTATCCTCATTTTCTTGAACCCTGAGTTATTGTCGATTTTCTTTACGTTCTCCTAATGGGTTTTGGCATGAATTTAGGAAAAGAAGAATGAGAGAGAAAGGAGAGAAATAAATTTGTACCTCTATACCTTGGGAGAGAGAGATAGAGACAGAGAGACCACTATTTGGGCTTTTAAGGGCATATTTATAGGGTTCACTACTGCTTTATCTAACTTTAAAATAAATAAGACTCTATTATTTAAATCTAATCAAAGTTCTATTAATAAAAATATTATTAATTTAATTACAATCGTGATTGTTACATAAGATCCTTTGGCATATGTTGTTCGAGTGCTCTTTCTATGCTCTTTCCTATAACGGGGATATTTTTCGGTTGTCACCAAAGCTTCGCATTGCTTAGCTCAAAATCGTACATCTGGCTATGACGTTTGAGACTCCCGATAAAGATATTTTAATTTAAAGAGATTTAAATTCGAGATCTCTAAAATGACGAGTTGCTTACTATTCTAAATTAAAATTTAACTCCTCTTTTTTTTATTTTATCAATTTTATAATTACAAGAGCACTAAGAAATGTTGATATAACAGATTTTTTTTCTTTTACAATTTATATTTCATTTATCGATCTTAATTAGAATTTAATGTATATGTAGTGTTAGTCAACACAAGTATCCTATATTTTGAACTATTAAATTTAAATTAATAATCAAATTAATTAAAAAATTAGTTAAATATTTATAACTTCAATAAAATTTAATTTTGATCATCAATCTTAAATTTAATAGTTTAAAATATAACACAATTTGTAACCGTTCGTTTTTTTATAATAATTATATTAGGTAGTTGGATGACCAACTACGTGAAACATAAATGGAGTTGCATATCACAATCAGATTAATTGGTTGTGCCCTACGCCAATTGTATATGTTAATTGCGATCAGTTTCTTTGATTGATCGGTTGTACACGTATTCACGTTCAACACCAGCTCGATGTTGAGTTATGTGAATTGTGATGCTACGAATATATTGTAGATAGATGCATTTAAAAAGCAAGAACAATTCATTTGTTTGTAATGGCACAACCATTAAGGTTGACACGACGAAAATGTATTACAAATTTATAATATAACCAATACTAGAAAGAAACCTCGATTTTTTTTAATTGATTTATCTGAATTAGAGTTTAAATGGAGAGATATCAAGATGAAAAAAGTTAAACTTTTACGTTCTATATATCAAATTAAATTTACTCGTAATAATTCTCCAATAGCCTTTTGGATGTCAAAACAATACTTAAAGAAATAAATGTATACATTTCCAAGTCAAAACCTGAAAACTATATACATGAGAGAGAAGAGGCACTCACTCTACTTGAGAAACCGGATGATTAGTTGACATGTCATGTCATGTCATCCTCATAATTAAAGAAAAGACAAGTACACAGTTGCCGGACCCAAAAGATAGAGCCTACTCATATACTACAGCATGTCATGTTATCTACATGATCAATTGGAATTTGAACAAGTTAGCGTGGCATTAATAACTTATCATGAACATCTGTTACATACAAAAGTCTCATTTGTGAGTTGAGTTTGCTAAAAACACATATTTACCAATCTTTCTACACAGAAAGAGCACATAATCAGACCAGGGCCTGTCCAAAACAACTTTATTCTCCTCTATACAGAAAGAACAATTAAAGAAGAAAATAGAACACTCCTTTGTGATCTACTTACCGAAAGAAATACAGATTACAGATCAATAAAAAAGAAATAAAGGAAAAAAAAACAGAGATGCTGCAATCAGTTCAGCACAAGCCCACATGATGCAAATCTCAGAGACAGAAGCTTCTCTCATGTCTGCAAGGCACACATCCGATGTGCTTTTTGCTGCCTCGCCAATGGATTCTCTCATAAACATCACTATATATAATTGATCCCATCATCATCTGACCGAGGAAAAGAAAAAGAGAACAACTTTTCGGGTTTTGTACGTGCCAAAAAGCTCTCGATCCCTGACTCAGTAAAAAAATGGGGGAGTTGAGTGCACTGCTGCTGCCAAGGTTCAATAGGTTTTGAGCTTTCCTTCCACTTCCACCTAAAAATAGCTCTACTACATATATACGTGCTTTTGCATCTTCTCTGCATCTACGTGGAAACTTAACTGTAATGATGCAGGGAAAGCGGAACATTTGCTGTTTTGGTCCTTCAAATTTGTAAAAGTTAATCAAATTTGATTGACACACACCTTGATTAATAAGAGTGTGTCTAGATTAGGAAGCTACTAGTACTAAATTCGAGTCTCGGAGTCACGAATTTGTTCAAAGAAATATTGTATCCAAAATATTTATCGCAAAAGTTAATTAGCGTTCAAATAAACATATCTGACTTGGCAGGCAATCTCCTGTAAAAATTGTATGGGACACAAGGCATCTTGCTCCTTAAGCGGGGGTGCCGGAGGAAGAAGACGATGAGGAGCACCAACACCACCTGGAACGGCGTCACGTAGAGAAGCACCGCTGTTATGAGCGACAGAACAATGAAGATGGACGTCGCCCTAGGATCTCTCCAGCTTAGTATGGCCTCGGCCCGTTCACCCTGTGTCGCCAGGTCGCCCACCACTGTCTGCAATCGGCCTCCGACACTCCTTAGCCGGTCGTACCGCATTCGGACTATGTCCCCAGGCTTCGTCGTCGGGAAGCTGTCAAACTCCTCATCGAGCTCGTCCGGGGCTGTCATTTCGGCGTAGGACAGCTTGATGTCCATGTGGGGAGGGTACCGTGGCCTGCGAGGGTAGTTCCAGATGCCTATCATGAACAAGTACAGGAAGATGGTGGGCAGGATCAGCTCTGGGCAGCAAACCAGAATAAAGAACAGTATGTGCACAAGGATCGTCGTCATAGGATTTCGCCAGTTGCGGACACCGTCGAACCACCTGCAAATGGAGCCAACGCAGGAGAGCAGGGAGGTGATACGATGAAAGTTGACCTTGCTCCTCCTCAAGCTCCACATGTGGGAGTCGACGTCCAGCATGTATTCCACCACCTCTCGATGAAGCGGTGGCTCGGCGCGGCCGAGGCGGGTGGCCACGATCTTCATGGCATCGTGCCGAAGGGAGTCCATCTGCAAAATTGATATGGGCTGCGTGTAGTGCATCTTCGGCAGCAACGGCCGTCCGTAGAGGGCCATCATGTTAACCCAGGCCGTGCACGTGAACCGGACGGCCAGATGCAACTCTCCCATCTTTTTGAGGCCTGAATTCTGGAGGACTAACAGAGGATAGAAATGCGTGTAGACTCTGTCTGCCTCCAATGTCGACAGCCGGATTCGAACCTTACCAATCCTCACGTCTTTGGCGCCCTCTTTGTGGCCCGCATAATGGCAATTGTCAAACACAGCAACTGTAACCACGGTGCAAGGGTCGGACACCTCCCAAGTGTACTGCTCGTTCCATTGTGGCGTGAGGGTGTCGAGCAGAGTTCGCGTGCGCACCCACTTGGACCCGTACTTTGCGACACAGTACGCGTCAGTCGCCCGGCCTTCCTTGGCCTTCATTGGCATAAGATTGCGAGCGCCGAGGATGCCAAGCTCCAGAATGCCAATGCTGGGTTTCCTGAGGTGCTTCGAGGGCGGCTGGAGGTCGCTGCTGCAATGAGTTGATTCATCGAGAACGTGGTATCCCATCTCCAAGTACAGTCGAAGTTGAATCTTGCTGGCGAACTTTTGCTCCTTCTTCTTCTCGGCCTCTCCGGCGGCCTCCTCTACCGAGGCCGCGGGCTTTGAGAGGCTGTACCATCTCGGCTCCACCGTCTTGTTGCTGTCATTGCGCTTGTAGGCTGTAGACACCGGGAGCACCAGCCGCCCGAGTAGCTCGTCCTTGCTTGGGGCCACCCGGTTTTCGACTGTCAGAACGAGGGGCTCGTCAAACGGTTCGGAGGCCACGAACAAGAACTCCTCATTCCACGCCGGGTTGATCGTACCACCCGCTTGGCGGGTGCGCCTCATCTGGTAGCCCAGCTGCAGCCTGACCCCGACGTCCGGCGGACGTGACTTGTCGCTAGGGATGAGGTCCTGCGCCTGGATGGCGGATACCAGGAGATAGATGAGCTTGGGCGAGAAATAGACCTTGGAGCGGGTGTTGGCGAGGCCGTCGTGGCCGATGGAGTGCGCATCGGAGTGCCAAGCATCCGGGAACGCCTCGTCGGCCTGCGTCCCCATCCAAACCGCCAGCATGATCTCTCCATGCGTGAGCTTGTCGCGCTTCTTGTCCTCCAGCTTGTACCACTGTGGTGCGAGCGGGCTGTCCGGAGGGACGCGCACTGGTACGTCCGTGAGGTTGAATAGGATACGACCGACGTAGTCGTCTTTGAGGAGATCCTTGTCCTTGACGATGACCTCCAGGAAGCTGGACTGGACGCGATGGTTGGAGAAGGCGAACACCTGGTGCCATACCGGATTTTGGTTCTTCTCTAGGTGCTTCGTCTGGCCCTTGTAATTTCCCAGCTTCACCTCCACGTAAGGGTCCAGGGAGCCCGCCACGTCCATGGCGGGGAGGTCTCGGGCCTTCACGACGCTCACATACAGATATCTCATTTGCTCAACAAGGTCGTACGTCGACGTGATCTTGTCGCCGCCGCGGTACCCCAGGCGCCCTGCCAATGGCGGGGCTGTCTCCACGAGCCCAAACTCAGGGCGAGATCCTGGTGGCTGCCCCCCAGGGCGGACCTGGACCGCTGTCGGAGCCTGCTTCTGTGCATGGGACACGCTGAACATCGACATCAGCGGCGGTGGCGTACCCTCGGATGTCTCCTGCTTCAACTCTGTTGCCAAACCTCCGGCGGGCACCGAGTAGAATACTCGCGGCTCTTCCGGTGCCCCCATGGAAGATGTCTTCATCTTCTTGCTCTCCGCCTCTTTGTGCTTATGGTCCACATACACGGGGTCGACGGGGGGCCGGGAGGAGGTGGCTGGCGGCGTGGCAACAGCAGGAGCAGCGCGGGAGTCGACAGGGGCGGAAGGCGCGGGGCCACCGGCTGAATCTGGGACGGCGTAGACGCGGAGAGCAATGTCGCCGCGGATGTGGGAGAAGAGACCGCGNGCGTGGCAACAGCAGGAGCAGCGCGGGAGTCGACAGGGGCGGAAGGCGCGGGGCCACCGGCTGAATCTGGGACGGCGTAGACGCGGAGAGCAATGTCGCCGCGGATGTGGGAGAAGAGACCGCGCTTCTCGAGGGGGAATCGTTGGAGCCGAGCGTCAGCGGCGGAGGGGGCGATGGAGAAACCGTTGACGAAGACGCGGCCGAGAGAGTTGCGCATGTGGCCGTCGTCAGCGGCGGTGGAGCGGCGCTCATGGAAGACCGAGACCTCAATTGTCTGGTTGGGTAGGCTTGCGGGGTCGGCGACAGCGAAGACAAGCGTCTCGTTCCAAGAGGGGGAGAGGTCCTTGTGCTTGGTGGAGGTGCGCTGGCGCTGCCCTTCGAAATCCACCTCAACGAAGGCGCTCGCCGACCCCTTGCCGTCTTTGGGCATTAAGTCGGCAGCGTCCACGACCTCCACTGCCACCTTCATCTCTCTCTCTCTCCTCTCTCTCTGGCCTTCTCGTTTTATACCTGTCTTGTCTCGTATAGAAGCTCCTTCTAGGAAACGTAGCAGTTTGAGGATCAGCAGCAAGAAAAGAAAGGCGAGCGTTCTGTTTTCTTTTACAATAATTATATTATATTAGGTAGTTGGGTGACCAAAACTACGGAGTTCGAGCCCCCGGATTGAATGACCGGAAATTAGTAAATAGCCTTCGACTTCGAATTTTGGGTCTTCAATTTGATTAGAGTATAATTGATTTATCGTATGCGTCTAAACATCGAATTAATTAATTGCTAATAGTTCTCAACGCCGGTGAATCTTCACCGAAAAAAAAAACGGAGTTGCATATCACAATCAGATTAATTGGTTGTGCCCCTACGCCAATTGAATGTGTTAATTGCGATCAATTTCTTTGATTAATTGGTTGTACATGAATTCACGTTCTCGATGTTGAGTGGTGTGAATTGTGATGCTAGCATATATTGTAGATACATGCATTTAAAAAGCAAGAATTAATTCATTTGTTTGTAATGGCACCATCATTCTTTGAAGGTTGACACGACGAAAATGTATACAAATTTATAATATAACCAATACTAGAAAGAAATCTCGATTTTTTTAATTGATTTATCTGAAGTAGAGTTTAAATGGAGAGATATCAAGACGAAAAAAGTTAAAACTTTTACGTTCTATATATCAAATTAAATTTACTCGTAATAATACTCCAATAGCCTTTTGGATGTCAAAATAATACTTAAAGAAATAAATGTGTCAAAATTTGGCTGCGTTTAAAAATTAAAACCTGATTTTTCTGGATTCCTAATGAATAATTGATTTAATAAATTAATTTTAACAGTATTTGAATGAATTAAAAATGTTAAATTTCATGAATATTTGGATGAATCGATAAGAACTAAAAAATAAATTTTTTTATAATAAATAAATAAAAATATTAAAAATATTTTTCTTCATAAAAAATTATTTTAAAAATATTAGTAATATATAAACTTAATTTTATATATACTATAATTAAATATTTTATAAACATAAAAAATTATTTTAGAATTATATTATTAAACTAACATAAAATTAAAATTTTAATATTTCAATTTAAATGTTAATAATTAAATGCTGATGTTGAAATATAATTAATAGATAAAAAATAAATAAAAGAAAGCATGAGATTAGGAGAAAAAAAAGAGAAACAAGTTTTAAGATTGAAAATTAAAGCTAAATATAAATTAAAAGCTCATATATAATAATATTTTGTTAATCTTAAATTAAAAAGTAAACAAAGACTACCTTAGGAGAGAGAAAATAAAAAAAGAGAAATAAGTTTTAAGATTTAAAATTAATATTAAAATATAAATTAAAAGTTAATGTAATAAATATTTTGTCAATATTAGACTAAAAAGTAAACACACATTTAAATTAGAAAGATAATTAATTTATATATAATATAATAAAATATTATGGTAAGCTCCTTGTCTAAAAGTATATTATGTTAAAATTAAATAAAAATAATTTAAGAATAAAATATAGAAAATTAATAATATATTATACTTAAATAAAAAATAATTACAATTTATTAATCCAAATTAAATGTACTTAAGCTATAAAAGATAAAACTAAATTAAATATTAAAAGAAAAAAATAGTAGAAAAAACTAATTAATGCATCAAAAAAATGTAAAAAAATTAGAGAGAGAAAATATCATATCGCAAGTCCAATCAAGCAAAAAAAAGAGAACAAAACGTAAAAGTTGGAACCAACCGGTTTTGCTTGCAGCAGAACCTGTTTCCCAAACTTAAGTTGAGTGTGAAGTTTTTATTTAAATTTTATCAAACGTCACATCATTTGTCAAAATTTATTGAAATCAGACCATAATTTAGACTTGATTTCGATTGCCAAATTAAGCCGAAGCTATATACATGAGAGAGAGGAGGCACTCACTCTACTTGAGAAATCGGATGATTAGTTGACATGTCATGTCATCTCATCTCATAATTAAAGAGAAGACAAGTACACAGTTGTCGGACCCAAAAGATAGAGCCTACTCATATACTAATGCAACCGGACTTTAATTATCTAAAGAAAAATTCTAAGTCCTCCTAAAACTTCCTCCTAAAAATCTTCCTAATACTCACATAATTAAAAGACCCCTAAAAGTTGATAAATTTACTATGAATGCCATTGTATGAGGTTAGGCTGATTTTTAGGAGGATATAACAACTCTCTTATCTAAATGATCAATTGGAATGTGAACAAGTGAGTGTGGCATTAATAATTGATCGTGAACATCTGTTACATACAAAAGTCTCATTTGTGAGTTGAATTTGCTAAAAGCACATATTTACCAATCTTTCTTCACAGAAAGAGCACATAATCATACTAGGGTCCGACCTGAACAACTTTATTCTCCTCTACACATAAAGAGCAATTACAAAAGAAAATATAACACTCCCTTGGGATCTAATTACTGAAAAATATACAGATTACAAATCAATTAAAAAGAAATAAAGGAAAAAATAGAGATGCTGTTGTTAGAGAATCTTATCTTTTGTAAAGATTTGATGTCATCCAGATCTGTTGTTATCCAAATTTGATGTTATCTATATTTGTGTTTATCTAGATAGTTTATATTACATAATCTTCTCTAGTTAGATTAGATAGATATTGGTGATTATTCTTCTGATACTTTCATGTACTATATATAGATGTACAGACTCACCAGTATTGATATTGAAAAATATTTTCTTCATTCTACTTTTTTAACATGGTATCAGAGCCATAATAATTTTTCTTCTCTTCTCTCTCCTTCTTTTTCATCTTCTGCAGATTCGCCGGCGAACCTTCCGACGCGGGCCGTGTTCTATCAACACGGATTGTTTTGTGTCAAAACGTCGCCGGAGCACTTGACGCAACCC
>LTAE01006904.1:0-17449 GCA_001647135.1 Pontederia paniculata
ACACCATCACCATCTATTCAGAATTGTGTTTACCTGAAGCATTACAAGATGTAGGCTGAGAATTCTCCACGAGTGATAAAGCCCAATATATAATGTCAATTAAAGGGTAAAATATAAATAAAGACATAAATAAAAAAATATCTTCTATCATAATCAAGGTTATGTATAAGGTCATTGGATGGCAAGAAATATATTTGTGTTATGGCATACCAGCTTCAGTTTCACATTATGTGAAAAAAATATTTTCGTAGGCAAATTTACTTGGGTGTATATCTAGAAGAAGTAGGTCCAGGCAAATGAATTTTTACAAAAAAAAATTATAAAGAAATTATCCTAAACACACAACTTTGACTGCAAGTATACAATCTTCCATTGTATATTCGGGTGGAATCCATCGAATTTCATCCTCGCAACCCACTATATTCTCAAATAAATAGAATCGATGAAGAGAAATATAGGTTTTAATTGCAAGAAAGAAATGAAATTAATAACTTAAATCAAATATTTTGGATATTCTAAATTTTAGAAAAACTGAAATAGGAAATCATAGCAAAGTAAAGAAATGTTGATCAACATGATCCGATGAATGACATAACATAGGAGATGCTTTTGAACTCATTCTTGTTATCCAATCAATGATATCTTATAGAGGATAGCTAGAAATTGATTATTGATGCAAAAAAAACCCACTCTCATATATTAATATTCTCTCAATATCCATGCTCTCAAGTATCATATAGATCACCTTACAGTATTCTCAAAGTCCATATGACCTCCGTTTGATTTTGCTTTGAAATCAATTAGTAGCAACCTCTCTGTCACTGCCAACATCAAACTCTGGTAGGATGCAACCTCTTAGTTGACCAAAGGCACTATCAAATAAGAACTAAGCATTACCTCCCAAGTTCTTAATTAAAGTTAGTTTGTTTTTTTGCTTTGTGACATCATATAATCATACTCAACATCTCTTCTTTGTTCCAAAGATTTGGTCTTCATTGAACAAAAAGGTTCTTTTTATGCACTTTTAGACAAGCTAGTGAACCTTCCCATTTATGACTCAATGCATTGACAATTAAGTTTGCCTTCCCCGGATGGTATGTGATGCAAACTCAAAACCTTGAAAAATTTCATGCATATTATTTGCCTCATGTTCAAATGTCTTTGTGAAAATGTAGTTCAAACTCTTATAGTTGGTGAAGACTTCAAACTCTTTACCGAAAATAGTACATTTGTATCTTTCTTTCATAAAACACAAAATGAATTCCAAATCAAGTTTAGGAGAGTTCTTCTTATGCTTCTTTAACTGTCTTGAGACATGCAACAACTCTTTCATATTTCACTAATACACGTCCTAACCCTGTGTCACATATGTCATAATGATGCGACAAAATTGCACACACTTAATAGCAAGTATACTAGTCGCACAAATAATAAAGTGATGAGGAGTGTCGATCCTATGAGGACTAGAATATAGTGAGCTAATCTAATCTGAATTAAAGGTTGAGGTAAATTTTAATTTTTGGGTTTTTCAAAATAAAAGAATAAAGTAAGATAAATGATCATAGGCTAGGTCGATAACAATAAACTCAAGCGGACTGAAGCAATGATGTCATATCTAGACCACCGTACTAAGAATCTCCAAGATCTAAGAGAGAATGAAATTTCCGATCTAGTAAAGGAAATTCTCTAGTTTTAATCCACCAGCATTTCAGGCTTGAATTAACTATCATGTCCTGATCATGCAAAGATTAACCCTCTCAGTTTTTAACCTTGCATAATTTTAGACCTAACACATTAATGATTTTTCCAAACAACTCTGAGATCTCTTTTGATTTTTCTTAGATGTCTAAGCAATCTAAGGATCTTTCAATTTCTCCAGAACTACGATTTTCATGCACAAGAGTTAACCTAGATCTGTCCTAACACAGAATGAGTAACATGAATGATCCTTCCTCTTGGATAATCATCAACCATGCAGAACAATCACAACAAATAGAACCTCATTAAGGGTAACAATGAAAACTATCATATTTATTCCATAAAATTGAAACCAATATAAAAGATTCAAAATAGATGTTCAATAAACAATATCCTAGACAACTGCTCCAAGGGTGGAGAAAATACAAATAGTAAGCATTCAGAATATATCACGAGGTAAGGAGAATACAAAATACGTCGTTGTAGGTCTCTTTCGATTTTCCTTTGCGACTCCGACAACATTCCGCTCTTTCATCAGAGTAAAGTACGACAACACCTAGTGACAGCCTCTCCAAAGGACTCTATGTAGTATTTATATCATCTGTCTTTCGTTCCAAGGGTTACGGAGAGCATACACGCGATGTATGGAGCAGTAGCATAGTTAACGGTTCATCAATATAACATCACGATCGTAAATCAGGTGATAGGGTCATCGTCACGGCCGCTAGAAATCTTGCCACACCTTGTGAAATCCTCCACGATAGTAAAATCTCCCTTTTGTAGTGCCTGTAAAGTGTGCTCTTCACGCTCGTTAAATAACTTCTCGCGGTCGTGAACTTGATGTTGTGTCTTTGAGATTTTGTAGCGGCCGTTAAAAAACTTCTCACGACCGTGAACTTGTTGTCATGCTAGTTTGTGGAAAATTGTGTCATTTCCCTCCTCACAACACGAAAATTAGAAATTTAATAGCTCACTAACTCTTTATCCAACTCAAAGATAAATAAACCAAAAACATGCATGAAATACTCTAAATGGACTAATACTACGAATACTAATACTACTAATCTTAATGTGGCTGATTTACCCTCTTTTGCAATCAGTTTCGCTATAGCACCTGGTGCAATACGTGACCTGAGCCATGTTTGCAAGCTGGCGCCGTAGAAATTGTGCCTTTACGATGAAGAATGAGGCCTCACAATATGGAATATGCTGGAAGCGTAATCATGTAGTATGTGCATCACCATTTCGGGGCATTGTTGATAGACTAGGCACTCATAACTGGAGTTGAGTCTTCTATGATATCTTTATTTCCATTTGATGTCCTAGAGTTTATTTGTGGGGTTTTAGTTCTTGCCATAAGTGTGAACATTGATTTTACAATGAAGCCACCATCAATGGTGAGTGACCATGTTGGTCTATCTGGGGGTTCGAATGGTGTAGGATGTCAAATGGATAATAAGGTATACATGACTTCTTTCGGCACCATATTGGAGATGGTGTCCAGCTTCCAATTCCCCTCCTCTGAAGTGAAAAGGTTGACAAATGCAGTGAGACAGTGGTGAGTTATTTGTTCAATGGAAAGTTGGGCCAACGATGGGCTTCCTAGTATCCACCTATCATTCTAGAAGTTTATTTGTGTGTTTGTCCCAACACGTCGCCCAATATGATCCTCCATTGTTGGCCAAGATTTACATAGAGCTTTCCAAAGAAGAAAGTTGTCATGTTTGTGATGAAACATGGGTATTGTCATGTTGGTATTATCATATTCTTTCCTTAGCAGTCTCACCCACAAGTTATCCTTTTGAATTATTGTTCTATGAATGCTTTGTTTATGACTCGCATGCTGCAAACTCCAGGGCCTCTACAACTTGTTGGTTGTGTTATTAGGTCTCAGTTTATTGTGTGAATTTTTCGCACATCATTCGCACGGCCCCATATGAAGTTGTGACATGATTTCTCTACCTCATCAAGAAATTCTCTGGGTAGTTTTGTTGTTTGCATGTTATAGAGGTGTATCATTGTGATGCGTTCTAAATACACTAGCAACTGCACTAGTCGTTCAAGTAATAAAGTGAAAAGAGTAAGGATGTCGAACCCACGAGGACTAATTTAACCTAACCTTATGTAATTCAGAAGTAGTAGATAAAAGATTAATTTCAGTTTTGATGCAGAAAACAAAAGATTAGAAAAGATAAAATCTCAGAGATGAGGTCAGATGAGATCAAATCAAGTTGAAAGATTTAGGAATCTCTCACAACTAAATCAGATTAAACATAGTTGTTTCTAATGATGAACTAAGGTTTTCTTAAGATGTGATCCTCTAAACATATGCAATCACCTACCCTAGGTTCAAATTTGTTGAGGACGTTCAAGTGAATCCACCCAAACAATTCCTAATCTAAGATGCTTTAACAATGCAAAACTTATATTGTTAGCCGAAGCTTAACATGCCACACAATGTAGAATCTCCCACGAGTAATCAGATTGTGACACGAATTGCTAGGACTTTGAATTCAAAGATCAATCCCTCCTAATGCTCAGATCAATGAAATCAATTACACTAAGCAGTCAATAGTTAAATCTCATGATCATCACAGAGAAAAAATAGCATTAAAAACAACAATCGTGTTCTAAAAGAAACAAATCACTAAGATTCAATCTAAAATAGGGTTCAGAAACTCCCTAACAAAGATAACTAAAACAAGAAAAATATTTCTTCCAAAAAGAAAATAAATCAAACTCTAGATCTCTGCAGAAGATCTTCAACGTTTTTCTCTGCCTTTGCCTCCAAAAGATTAGAATTTCGCACTAGGCTCCAAAAGATCTCTCTAGCTTCTTCTCTTCAAATTCGTCTATCTATCCTCTGTGTAATAATTTGAATAATATCCTAATGTATCTTCTGGTTCTCCATGTATATTTATAGCCCCCAAGATGTTTCTAGGATTTCCATAAAGTTTGACAAAGTTTGGAAATCTTTCCATCCAAATATGAAATCTCTAATTGAATTCGTAACAATCTTTGTGGTTGATAATTCTTTAAAACTCCTTCAAATATGATAAATAATGTTTCCTTTTGATCCCCAAAGAGTTTGGATAGGTTTAGAAACCTTTTCCCATCAAAATTCCTCCAAAATATTCGAGTTTGAACGAAAATGAACGAAACTACACTTATGGGTTGTAACAAGTTTAATGGGTTGTAACAGGGGCTATCACGGCCCGTGATGAAATGTCGTGGTCCGTGAAATCACATATCACGGCCCGTGATGTTCTATAATGGCCCATAACTCGGGATATTTGACGTTGTAACTTATTTCCATGACTTACAGCCCGTAACATTGTATGACGGCCTGTAATGACTAGATTTCTAAGTTTTGAGCTTCGGTGAAGGTCGTAATGGCTTGACGGCTAGTTGCTCCTTTTACACCTCCATCACGGCCCGTTATGACTTGTCACGGCCCGTGATGAGTACTGGTAATTGATTTCCTCATTCCGAATGTGCTCATTTTGTTAGTTGATTCTAGCCTTTAGCCTCTTCGGTTGATTTCCTACAAAATAGTTACCAACAAGAGTAGAATCATGACTCGAAATAATATGAACAAATAAAGAATAAAATAGATGCATGTGATGCCAAAATGACTCAAAATTATGCCTAATGCAGACCCTAAAATATGTTATAAAATGCATGCATCAAATACCCCCAAGCTTAAGATCTTGTTTGTCCTCAAGCAAGCACAAAGAAATACTCAAGACAATTCCATCATAATCTACATCGTGTAGATCAATACTTTTCTCCTACCACCCTCTTATATGTACATCACAAGAGCCTATCCTCTTTACCCCGAGTGAGGCAACATAGAATATCTGAATCTTAAACATATTTAAACAGTCTAAATCTCAGCCTTATGTAAAATATAGTCTATCAAGTAAGAGTACTAATATTGAATATGCAAGTATCAAGTAGGCTTATACTTTGTCTTAGTAATAAAAAATTTTAATTTGTGCAAGTTCTCATCTTCAAATAGGGAAGTTCATGTAACAAGCTTTCAACCGATGGCTCTTAGACCAGTTGGCCTCAGGTCATCAGGATTTAAGAGTCCCCTACGGGTGTACTCACTCAAATATTCCCAGATTCTATGTAAAGAATTCAACTAGAGATAAATCAAGTTGATACTTAAGTAATTCTTTATATTGCACATGATGGTCCGTCTAGCGGGCTTTCAGCCAATGACTCTCAAGCTATATGACCTTAGGGCAACAGATGTTAAGGAACACCTCGAGCTTACTTGCCCAAACTCACCAAGGTTCCAAAGAATACTTAGAGCATCAAATTGCTCCTCTAAATTTTTTCATATATTCAATTTTCTCAAAATGCAAAGTTTTAAAATATTTTTTTCAACTAATTTTTTTTCATGATAAGCCCACAAGATACTTATATGTTCAATAAAAATGCTTTCACTCTCAAGGCTAAATAAATATATAAAATGCTGAGCAAAACTATCGTCTAAGAATTCATATTTCGAAGTAACAAAACTCAAGTTATGATATTCAAGTCTCAAGTGATAAACAATAAACCAAGTAGCAATTGAATTTCATAGTTCTACAAGACGTCCTTGAGTTTGACAAGAAAGACAATAAGATATTAGCAAGGGGTAGTAAGATGTAAATGATATTTTGGATTTTTTATTCAAAATTTTTCAAATTTTTCTGGGATTTTCAAAATTATATGATAATAATAAAAAAATTGTAAAAACTAAGCAAATATGATGCATGATAATGCAACTACCCCCAAGCTTAAACCAAACACTGTCCTCGGTGTTTATGCCTAACCGAAGGGAGGACACAAAATGCATGAAAAGAAAGTAGCAAATGACTCAAGAAAGCAGAAAAGAACAGACACGACCTGATCTACTCCTGTGGCGGCGATGGCTAAGGGTGTTGTAGAATAGCTGCGCTTTGTAATGTCTTGTCCATATGATAATCGTAAATGCATCTGACCATAATATTCGTCCTCTCCAGATGATCTTGTATGTCCCTAGATGTCTCCCATAATGTTCACGACCTGTGAAAGGTGGTTACGGGCCGTGAAGTAATGGATCCCAAGGCGTGACGGGCTGTAATGGCTAAGGCAGGGGCAGCAGTATCCGAAATAGTAGAAGGTCACGAGCCGTGAACAAATGTTATGACCCGTGAGATGATGCTTTGCAGCGCGTGAACAGTTGTGAGGCATGAAACTGGATGCACATGGTGAAATGGCATTCTTCATCACGGTCTATTATTATTGGTAACGGCCCGTAAGTCGGATAAAAAGCAGGGTAGCTGATCTGAACATGGTTGACTTACGAGCCGTGATAAAATCTTATGACATGTAATAAGGTTATAACAGTAATCAATTGGTCGTAATGAATTCTCACGTACCGTGGGTCGAGTATTTTTTAGGTGGAGGTTCTGCCAAATGTGACTTGCAGCCCGAGATATATCATCACGACCTGTAATGATATGTTGGAAATGCTACTGTAAGTCATGATTTCCATCACGGCTCATTAGCTCAATCAGATGTCTCGGCTTCTAGGTGTTACGGTCCGTGATATATTATCACGCCCCGTGATGACACTCTAGTGAAATGTTGTTGGTCGTGATGATCTATTGCGGGGTGTGACTTCGAGTTTCACGGCCCGTGACTATATGTCACGGCCTGTGACGGAATAGGGCTCAGAATATAACCAAGGCAACTAGACGCCTGACTTGATCAAGACTCTAGGATGATTTGATAACTGGAATTGTATTGAAGAAAGGTACTTGTTGCTGAAAAATGATTTCTTGCTTGTGTTGGCTAGAAGTTCTTGGTGATGAATCTGATGACTCTCATTTATGTTCAAAATCGTGCATGACTCCTTTCTTCACCTAGGACCTGGTCACTATAAAGCTTGAAGAAATTCTGTGAGAGTAATCCTAAAACAAATGACCTAACTAAAACCAAATGAAAACTAAAAGAAAAGTGAGAGAATTGGGTTGCCTCCCAACAAGCGCCATTATTTAACGTCGTAGACTCGACGCCTCCTATTGATGTTCAATTATGAGAATGAGGGGAATTGTTATGATGATGCACCCAATTGTCTCCAGGTTATGGTAACCTTCTGAAGTGATTTTTGCTTTGCCCTTGTTTTGAGTTTCCAATTTCTCCTCTAGTTGATTTGGAGTTGGGCTTTTTGGTCGCCATTGTTGGATAAACTTGGTGCATCTGACTTTGATGGTGATGGTGGTGTTGGTGATGACAATGTAGATGGTGTCACTCTCTCCTGTGGTGGTGGATGAATAGGAGCTGACACTGTAATGATTGAAATTTCCAAAGGTGAGCTCCTCCTTCGAACTTTTCCATCCCCAGTGATGTATTTGCTTGTCTCCTTTATTCTTCACTGAGTAGTCCATCTCTGCTGATATTGTCTCCTATGTCTCCACCTTCTTTGATAAAAGTTCCGTTGGTGGCAAGGACATATGATCGTTGGTGGTCCCTCAGCAGCTCCTTGAGATGCAGCAATTTGAGAAGACAACTGCGCAACTTGCTTCTCTAATGTTTAAAATTTTGACTCCATGTGTTCAAATTTGAGTTGAATTTCTGCTGGCTGCGGAGAAGGAGGATCATGAACTACTTTTCTGTGATCTTTTATTTGTGTCAATTGGGCTTCCAAGTTGTTGATCAGTTTGTCTTGCTGAATAAATTTGTGTTGAATTGTTGATACAACTTGACCAAGCATGTCCTCCAACTTGACCCTTGACTCTATTGATTATTTAAGGACACCACCTGTCTCTGTATTGTGTACTTTGATTTCTGAAATCTGAGTCTCCATGCTTTTGATGTACTCTTCTTGCATGGAGACTTTCTGACCAGCATGCCCACCATATGTGTCAGCATGGCGAGTGGATCATTTGAAATGTCCTCCTCTTCAGTTTGATGTGATTGTTGACTGGTGCTTTGTCCAGGAAGATTAATTCAACTTGAATGATGAATGATTTGAGATGTGTCTTCCAGTTGATGGCTTGATGATGCTTCACACTTTTCAAGTTTGGCTTCTCCATGGACTCCAACTTGTTTCAAATTTTTGTTCTTGCCCTCAGTTTGTGGCTTTGATTTTCCTTGTTTCTTTTCCATTTAGGGTACTTAATTGATCAAGTTGTGTATAAAGATATCACCTGAAGACTGACATAACACTAAAAGAAATGTGAAAGGATATGCAGTAATGATTCTCATGTGACAGAAAATAGAAAATAAAAATCTCAAGTTACTAATGAAATTAGATAAGTAAGTTAACAATTAATCCCCGGCAACGGGCGCCAAAAACTTGATGTGTTCTAAACACACTAGCAAGCGCACTAGTCATTCAAGTAATAAAGTGAAAAGAGTAAGGATGTCGAACCCACGAGGACTAATGTAACCAAGCTTTATCTAATTCAGAAGTAGTAGATAAGAGATTAATTTCAGTTCTAATGTAGAAAACAAAAGATTAGAAAAGATAAAATCTCAGAGATGAGATCAAATCAAGTTGGAAGATTTAGGAATCTCTCCACTAAATCAGATTGAACAGAGTTGTTTCTAATGATGGTCTAAGGATTGCTTAAGATGTGATCATCTAAACAGATGCAATCACCTACCCTAGGTTCAGATTTATTGAGGACGTTCAAGCGAATCCACCCCAAACAATTCCTAATCTAAGATACTTTAATGATGCAAAACTTATATTGTTAGTCACTTAATCAAGTTCAGCTTAACAGACCACACAATGTAGAATCTCCCGCGAGTAATCAGATTGTGATACGAATTGCTATGACTTTGAATTCGAATATCAATCCCTCATAATGCTCAGATCAATGAAATCAATTACACTAAGCAGCCAATAATTAAATCTCATGATCATCACAGAAAAAGAACAGCATTAAAAACAACAATTGTGTTCTACAAGAAACAAATCACTAAGATTCAATCTCAAATAGGGTTCAGAAACTCCCTAACAAAGATAACTAAAACAAGAAAAATAGTTCTTCCAAAAGAAAATAAATCAAACTCTAGATCTCTGTAGAAGATCTTCAATGTTTTTCTCTGGCTTTGCCTCGAAAAGATTAGAATTTCGCTCTAGGCTCCAAAAGATCTCTCTGGCTTATTTTCTTCAAATTCGTCTCTCTATCCTCTGTGTAATAATCTGAATAATATCCCTAATGTATCTTCTGGTTCTCCACCTGTATTTATAGCCTCCAAGGTGTTTCTAAGGTTTCCATAGAGTTTGACAAAGTTTGGAAATCTTTCCATCCAAAGATAAGGAAATCTTTAGTTGAATTCGTAACAATCTTTGTGGCTGAGAATTCTTCATCTAAAACTCCTTCAAGTATGATAAATAATATTTCCTTTTATTCCCCAAAGAGTTTGGATAGGTTTAGAAACCTTTTCCCATCGAAATTCCTCCAAAAGATTCGAGTTTGAGCAAAAACGAAAGAAACTCCACGTGATGTTATGGGTTGTAACATGTTTAATGTACTGTAACAGGGGCTATCACGGCCCGTGAAGAAATGTTGTGGCCCGTTAAATCACATATCACGGCCCGTGATGTTCGGTAATGGCTAGCAATGGGATATTTGACGCTGGAACTTGTATTTTTCATGACTTACGGCCCGTAACACTGTATAACGGCCCGTAATGACCGGTTTTTGAGTTTCGAGCTTCGGTGGTCGTAATGGCTTGATGGCTAGTTAATCCTTTTACACCTCCATCATGGCCCATTATGACTTGTCACGGCCCATGATGAGTACTGGAAATTGATTTTCTCATTCCGAATGCGCTCATTTTGTTAGTTGATTCTAGCCTTTAGCCTCTTCGGTTGATTTCCTATATAATAGTTACCAACAAGAGTAGAATCATGACTCGAAATAATATGAACAAATAAAGAATAGAATAGATGCATGCGATTTCAAAATAACTCAAAATTATGCCTAATGCAGACCCTAAAATATATAAAATGCATGCATCCGGTTGCCACTACTGAGTTAACCAACGTAACACGGCTTTCCATTGTCAACGAATTCGCTGCCCATCCTAATAGTCATGCTTTGATTTTCTCGACAATTCTCCAATAAGTTTTTTTGGCGCCCCGACCATGTATGATTGGTACTCCAAGGTATCGGCCAAGATCTCTTGTTATGGAAAGGATGCAAATGTGTGCTATCCCCCTATGCATAGATAGGTTGATATTAGGAGAGAAGAACAAGAAAAACTTTGATGAGTTTACTTGCATGATAGACACTTATGAGAATTTTGTAATTGTGCTTAGGATTATCCTCATTTGTACTTGACTGGCTTTGAAGAAGAGGAGAAGATCATCTACAACATTATGTGCGATATTGTAGGTCCGTAGCATCTCAATGAATAGAACGAAGAGGTTGGTGAGAGAGGACTGCCTTGGCGTATTCCTCTGTCGAGCTTGAACGTTTTGGTGACTTCGCCATTCCATAGTACTTAAGCAGTTGGCATCGAAATGCAATTCAAGATAGCTGTCTTCAAAGAGTAAGGTAACCCAACTATAGACAACGTGTATGCAATAAAAGACCACTTGAAATCGTCGAAAGCTTTGGCCAAGTTTGTTTTGGCTACTTCATATCCGTTGCAGACTCTTAATTTGTGCATTGAGTGTATGATTTCTTGCACAATGACAACGGTGTCCTGGATTTGGTGCCCTATTACAAAACTGGTTTGATTCGGGGTGATCCACGAAGCCATGAGTGGTTTGATTCTATTTGCTATTGTGTTGGTAACAAATTTGAAGGTGATATTGCACAAACTTATTGGTCGAAAATGATGGATGGTTTTGGAGTATAGTTCTTTGGTACAAGAATTGTGAGATTGTGGTTGATTCCAATTGGCATGGTATTACCTGCTACAATATGATTTACTAAGGAGACAAGTTGGTCATTTAAAGTTGGACAATTTGATTTGGAAAAATCTGCTTAATAGTTGTCTGGTCCAGGAACTCTGGTCGGGTTCACGGCATGGAGGGCATTTTTTATTTCTCTTGTAGATATAAGGAATCCAAGGTTTCCAAGGTCCCAACAGTCGAGGATTGGAAAGCCCTTGCTTAGTTGTAGCTTCTTAGGTGACTCCTTCGCGAGGTAGAAGGAATTGAAGTGTTCAACTATGTTTGTTTTGAGCATGTTCAAGTCATGGCACTTGCAGAATTTGCAGTTTCAATGCATGTATCCTAATGGCTCTGCGCTTAATGATGGCCAAGGTGTGGAAGAATTTTGTGTGATGATCTCCAAGCTGAACCCAATTGGTGTAGGATTTTTGAAACCAAAGAGTTTCTTCCTGCGTGAGTGTGCGCTCAAGTTCCTTCGAAAGTTTATTTCAAGATTGAGGAGGATAGGGCTTAGTTCTCCCTTGGCTAGTGCTTGATGGATGCCATTAAGTCGTGCAAACATCTTTTTTATTTGCGGAAAAAGATGTTCCCAAATACTTCTCTATTACAATGGGAGATCTTGAGTTAGAATTCATTTTAGTGATGGAACCTTCTTTCTGCTATGAGGTTTGTAAGAGGTTGTTGAACTCTTAAGTGTTGCTGCAATGCGAATTTGATATCTGAACAGCCTGGTAGATATCGGATAAAACATTTGGATCTAGAGGTTAACTAGAATAGGGTGATGGTTTGATTTCATGCAAGGAAGGACTCAACCAATGCCGTTAGGGAATGTGGTTCGCCACTCTGGATTGGTTAATGTCGATCCAATCTTTTGAAGACTCATTCATATGAACCTGACTGACTCCCCCTTCCAGATGAATTTGGGGCCACTATTCAAATTTCCATGAGATTGCAATTGTCAAGGGTTTCTTGGAAGCGAGCACTAGGTTGTGGGTTGAAAGGTGTGCCTCCTTTCTTCTCATTTGTTGTTAGTATGATGTTAAAATATCCACTGTCAAATAATGGCCCCTAAACCGTTGATGCAAAGGCTTCAAGTTCATGCCATAAGGATCTTCATGTTAGATCTGCAACACTTCCATAGACCACTGTGAACCACACCACTTTTTCTTCATTTGACTCAACATGCATGTGAACACATACGATAATATGAGATCCCGGATAATATCTAGAGAACCCATATACCTCCAAAGAAGCCTTGAGCTTCTAGTTGTACGTCCTCAAAGCCATTTAGGGTGCGTATGGCTTTAGAGGCATTGCGGTCACTAACTCTGGGTTCAAGGATTGGTACAACATCAACTTTTGTGTAACGTACGTACTCATGTAAGGATTTGCAAAACTCTGGACACCTACTCCCCTACAATTCCATCTGAAAAACCGCAATGAATAGCTAATAAGGAAATAAGAGGTGGTGGGATTACCACTACAACCTTTCGGCACATGTAAATGGAGAAAGCTTCTGGATGCTCAATGTATCATCTGATGACACTACGCCCTGAAAGGCAGAACCACCATGTTTAGCTTGTTGTAGCTGCTCCTTTTGAAGAGGTCACTCTGGAAGCCAATGTCCATCATAATGTGCTCCGAACATTTCTCAACCTCCCCGGAATGGGTTGTTGGGCCTTTCTTTGGGGTTAGTTGGGAACGAGGCACATGGGGGGCTCCTCCTTCTTGGGTCGTCGTTCAACACTTTTGCTATTCTTTGAATGGGATTGATGAGGATGCCGAGGTATGTTCTGAGTCACCCTTGTGCTTGGGTCTAGTCTTCTTGGCAGGTGTAGCTATCATGTCACAACTTTTTGATGGGGTAGTGTGTGCGTCCATAATATTTTCACCATCTTTATGATATTCTAATGTATTGTCGAAAAAAATCTTAATGAGATTCTAACGTGGAGTTTGGAGTCTTCTTCCTATATTTTGTCTCTCTAGGTTGGGCTGCAATGTATGTGCTAGGAGACTCATTTCAAAAGACTAGCCTTGGGATTTTGCCCCTAAAGATTTTGAGGACATACAAGGTTGGCCTTTGTCCAATGTGCCTTGATATTTTTGTGTTTGTACTGTTTAACCATTACCTCATTTTCCTTTGCACTAGGCACCATGGGCCATAAGGCTCCTCCAAGGTGGGTCTAATGGCAGGTGGGCCTCAAGGTTAGTGCATGTTGGAGGCATTGGGGTTGGGTCATGTTGTGCCTATTTCAATGCCTCCAGCGAGGGTGCCGTTGACATGATCATGGAGCAGAGTTCCTTCCGATAAGCAATTTTTCCACAATGGAAACAGAGTAGACCAATACCCTCATATTCAACCTTGTAGGACTTGCCGCGGATCTCAACATTAGGAATGACTAGATCATCTAGTTGGATCTCCACACAGATTCAAGCAAAATTACCCCTTGTGGCTGAGGTAGAAACTTCGTCAACTCTAAGGAGCTTTCCCAAGGAGCGGCCAACCAGTCAGAGAATGGTCGGATTCTGCAACTCTGTAGGCAAGTCCAGAAGCCCAAACTGTTGTTTTGAAGATCAGGGCTTCCCACGTCCGAAAGCTAGGAATCCAATGGCAAATGGGGAGATGATGGCCAAGAATCGCCCAAGGGCCACCTAATAGAGCCCATCTTCGATCTTCAGGCCATGCAAATTTGACAACAAAAAAAATCATTTGGTAGATCCAGCATTGTAACTGCAGCTTTGTAAGTCCATAGCTTGCATAGGTGCTCAGTCATGGACAAAAGGCTTATTTTCATTCACAGAAGATTCACAATGAGTGAGCCCTCCCAAGGTGCCTAGAGGTTGAGGAGTTCCTGATCAGATATTAGGATTTTTGGCTTTCTTTTGTTGGAGAAGTCGATCATGTCATCTTGCTCATCTAATATTTGCTCCTGCAGCATAGATGCATGGTCATCCATCATGAATACGTCTGTAGTGCATGATGCATTGGATGTTGGCTAGGAATTTCTTACCACTTCGGAGAAGGAACATGGTGTGTGCTGCCATTCCTCCACGACGTTGTGGCCTTTCTTTGTGCTCCGGGCAAGGAGGTCTTGTTCCTTTCACGTGAGTTTGCCACCACCTAGGGATGAGAGCAGCTGGGATGATGACAACATTGTTCAGAAAGCATGCTAATCATAATACTGTAACTTATTGATATATTAATTAATTGATTAGATTAATTAGGTATCACTTCCACGTGATTTTTTAACTCTATTATAGTTAATTATAATTTAAATGCTATCAATTAGACTAAAGTAACTAATATAATTCTTATTGCAAGACTTTAATAAGTAACTTATGAAGCTTCAATCACTTCTCAATTTTATTTCATTAATCCTATGAGTCTGTCTTCTTCTCCATTGCACCACATAGCATAAAATATAATTATCCCAATTTGTATAAAGTAAAAGAAAAATAAAGAATAATAATAATAATAATAATAATAATAATAATAATAATAATAATAATAATAAATCAAGGTGAGGTCCGCACCATTTTAAGTTAAACCCGGAGCAGTCACACCACCATGAGATGGCACTCATGCATAGTTAAACAAGTTATAGGAAAAAAAAGATATGGGCTTGCCTCTATAGCTGAACATGAAGAGGAGGAGGTGTAATACCCCAACCAAACATGGGCCGTGTCCTTTGTGGACACGGGCCGTGTTGATAAAAAAAAACAGGCCATTTTTGCTGGAAATGGGTCGTGTTACGCAGAAACGGGCTCAGCCCGTTGGCACACCGGCAGTGTTGGGCTTGCATTGAAAGCCTACGTAATAGAAATCACGTGTAAACTCTATGAATCCTAGAAAAAATCCTATATAAACCACTAACACGAAATTAATCTCTCATAACCCTCGTTATTTTCTACCCAACCATCAGATAACCTCTCCCCTCTCTTCCCTCCTCCTCTCTCATCTCTTCTTCTCTTTCTCTCTCTCATCCTTAGAGGATTTTCTAGTCTCGAGAATCGCGCCAGGAGGAGGAAACGAAGATCAATAACGTAAGGAGTGGAGAGGAAGCAACAGCACGCGGACCGAGGAAAGATAGGAAGGAATGAATCCCAAGGTATGTAATTAGGATCATTAAGAAGAATTAATTGTTAGGTTTTAATCGATGATTAATGAATATTTTTGGTAGATTAATCACATGTCAATCGGAGTTTTAATGAAAGATTTCTTCAGATTTAGTTAATAACTTAATGAGACGTAACGGGACACGGTCCGTGTTACGCTAACATGGTCCGCGTCAAGGGTGTCGGCGGGAGATGCGTCGGAGATGGGCCGCGTTAGATGAAACATCATCACATCATCCCAAAACGGACTGTGTTTGAAACACGCGTCGTTCCAACCACGATCGCGTTCTCCCTAGATGAAACAACATGTGTGCCTACAGGACTCATAATCATTCCTCGGAACTCTAATACTGTTTCAAACAGTTGTGTTTCTCCGATGCGTGCGAAGACCCCAAAATGGTTCGTGTTAATATTAGCACGGTCTGTGTCCTCTGATTTACACGTTTTAGTCAACACGGTTGTGTTCTGCGCTTAACCTGGGAACAACACGGGCCGTATTACACCTAGCGCGGGCCAATGTCCGGGATGAATGATGTGATGCTTGATTGATTGAGTGAAATTATGTGAGGTAGGGCTACTATTCCTCTCACGTGAACTTAATATAATAGATAATGAAGAATTAAAAGTTATTAATGATTGTGTTTGAATCTGTAACATGAAGAGGAAGGCCCCGGTGGACTGAGGGATTTATCCCTACTATTACTATTACTGTTACTGTTACTGATGAAGACTTACTGATGGGTTTATGGTTGACCCCATGACCTAGCTAGCCATTATGACGGCGGGTCATTTGAATCTTCATGTATTGGTAAATGTTCATTATTGACTGAATTAAAAGATGCTACCAAGATAAATGAAAAGAAGTATTGATGAATTGTACACCACTGATGATCATGTCACTCTTACTGAAAAGAAATAATGAAAAAATTGTTAAGTAATGAAGCCTCACATTGTTCATGTCTTAAAGAGGAAAAGTTTGATCTACTTGCTTACTGAACCCTGATTATTATTTCCTTCTATATGATCTTTACATACTGTATGTCACAACCCATGGATTTTCCCATGCGAATTCAATTCTGCAGGCCACTCTGATCTTTAATAGGTACTGATGATAGTGCTGATGGTGATGTAGCTCGTGATGGGTTGTTTGCACATGACATCCTGGTTGTGTCATGCTGGTCATTTGTTAGAGATGAACGTTATTTTGAGTCCTTAGGAGTTTATTTGATTTAGTCATTGATGTCTAGTTTTATTGAACTATGTATCGGATTATTAGTCTTTATATTAAAAAAGGATATTTTAGTTTATATTGTCACTGTTATCTGATATGGGTCAATTGATTGGTCAAAGTAAAGTCACTGATATAAGCCGGTAGCGAAGTAAAGTCACTGATGTAAGCCCGTAGCATCCCCGAAGTCACGATTTTGCCAAGTGGCAAGGTCTAATTTTGGGGGCGTTACAGGAGGAGGATAAAAAAAATAAGATTTTAATTACCTCCTTTGTTGCTCTTTAAAAAAATAGAAGAAGAAGAAGAAGAAGAAGAAGAAGAAGAAGAAGAAGAAGAAGAGGAAATGGAAAGAAAAAGAAGAGGAGATAGAAGAATAGAAAAGAAATAAATAAAAAGTTATGTAAGGTGGATTATACATTAATTTTAATTATATTATGTTTAAATTATAAAATATTATCCATAGATATTGTTCGATTAATAAATGTGAAATTAGGAACAAAAGTTATAGAAGT
>LTAE01006905.1:0-39403 GCA_001647135.1 Pontederia paniculata
AAACTTTTGCTTGATGACAAACTTTTGCTGAAGTCTTGAAGAATAGATATCAAGGATGATGTTACTGATGAATATTGATCACATTTTGATATATGGGTGGGACTTATTTGATGCTTGATTATGGATGTTTAAAACCATATTTAGTCCATGGATGTTTGGAACTTATTAATATTTATTTTATTATTGATACTTGGAACTTATTATAAATTATTGATGAATGTGTTTAAATTAGTGTTTGATTATAATTTATGAATGGAATGTGATAGTATAATTTTTTTATGAAAGAATTGAAAAGGCATGTGTTACTAACTTATAAATATTATTATTTTATTAAAAATCCGGTTCAATCCGGTCGAACCCGATTCAACCGATCCAACCATGACCCAGTAGGTACACCGGTTCGATGTCCGGTCCGGTTATAATAACATTGGTTTTTTCCAAATTTCTTTGATCTAATGCATGATGTCGATACATGTTAATTTAATCATATTTTTCATAACATATTTACTCTAATTTTTATCATTTACAATCACATGTATCAATTTTCCATCATTTCGGTTCATTTTGGTTTTCGAAGTCAGAGTCTACATAATATTTTATATTTTAATAATCCAAGGCATTTGGTAGTGCGATGGAAGAAGACTGCATCAATCTGGAGTGAAATCTAAGGTCAAACTAATAAAAAATTAGAAAGTCAAGATCGTGATAGAAGGGGTCACGATCATGAGCCCAAGCATGCATTCAAAAGAAATTTCATGAGTCGTGAAAAAATCGACAAATGAGAAGTCGTGATACGCTTGAATCATGCTCTTGCAAAGCAATTGTGTGGGCCTTGATGTGAATTTCACGGTCGTGAATGCGCTCGAGCCAAAGCACATAAATATTCGCCACGGCCCGTGAAAGCATGATGACAACCGTGAGTGAATCAACGATGAAACACATATACGGTCACGACGGTGAGAACAATTCATGGATCGTAACATTTTGACGAACAATGAAGGTTACATACGGTAACGATCGTGACATCTGAGTCATGGGCCGTGAAGAACATGAAGATTGAAGATCACTCTTACGGTCATGATGTGACATTTTCATCCTCGGTAACATCACCAAAAAATTGATACTTCAAATAAGGCAGATAAAATTGCTAATAAGTGCATTGATCATATCAAGTAATAGTTCAAGATAAGTTGAGTATTGTTTTCATAAGGATTGAATGTTAATTATCTATCTAATTTCGACAACTAATAGGAGAGAATGTGTCTTGATGAAAAATAATTTCTTAAAAGAAAATACAAAAAAATAAAGTTTTGCTAACAACTTTTGGATCAAGATGATATCAAATGAGTAATGATGAACAAGATTTTACCACAAGTTTTATCATAATTCAGTTTAATCAACTTCTTATGAGAATTATGATTGATCCAAAGGTATGGCTTCCTTTTCGAGATGATCCAACTATCTCAAATCTAAGGGTATGCTTGGATAGAAGAGGGAAAGGGAAGGGAGGGATGAAAAAGTAATGGGAGGAAAAAAAATGGAGGGTAAAAATCTATACCCTCCATCCAACCCCAATTTGGGGGTAATAATTTTTAGTTAGTTAGGAGGGGAAAGAAGATTATTTTTTAACTTCCCCTCCTAACAATTTATTATCCAAACAAGGTTAAATTTTAACCTCCCCTCCATACCCTCAATCCAAACACACCATGAGAGACTTGACCATTCCTATTTAGGATGTTAATCTAATCTAATAAAATTTTGATATGCGTTAAAGTGGAATTCATAGTTCATTCCTCTTCAGGATGTTAATCTCACATACCTCACACCTAAGGTATTCCCCTTTAGGATGCTACTTAGATGTGGTGTGCAATGCTTCGACTCAACTTCAAAAATAATTTCAAAAATTAAATAGAATTGACATTTCTTATTTCTCTCTAGGTTGCTAAGGAAAATCAAAATATCACAAAATTTATGAAAAAACATTACACATAACATTCATACACATAAAAAAAATTGAAAAACCAAAATTAATTATATCACAAGGGTTCATCATATTTTTCTCTTAAAATTATTTTTTTCCAAAAATATAAACTAAGAAGTTACAAATAGTGTTCACCCTTTAGAATTTGAGAAAGAAGAATAATGATAACTCAGGATAAAAAAACATCTTGACTTGATGACCGTCTTTTTTGAAATCTATACAGAGTAATATCATCTTCTCTTCTCGCATTAGGCTTCCTTTAGGCTCGAAGCTTGAAGTTCCATGCTTATTGCATAAGGTGTGTTGTATAGGCTTGTTGCATTAGGTGTTGTGTATCCTTAAAAGTGAGGTTTTGAGGAGTTATTTATTGTTTTCAATGAATTTTATCAATGTGAAGTCATAACTTGTTGATCTTCATATTCCACATACATAGCTTCATCTCGGATCAAATTTTTTGAAAAGTTAATATTAAATGACTTCAAAAATGAAAAATATATTTTAACAATGGAACTTTCACTGCCTGTGATAGGATTCACGATCGTGATCAAATAGATACTTCAATATCCATGTTGTGTCACGACCTACGAATGTTGATTCACGGTGGTGACCGTATATGATCTTCTTTCTCATCATGATGTCACAATTCATGCTCATCTTCATCGTCCTCTCGATCATGATCATGATCATGCCTTCGTCGCTTGCGATAAATATAATTGTTCTTTGGCTTCGTTGCGCACACGACCATGAAGTTGAATTAACAATCCGTGACATTGCTCCGCACAAATGTGCGTGACGCACCTGTCACGATCGTGACTTCTGAAATTTATATTAAATGACCTTCAATTTCACTTAAAACTGTTGCGATCTTCCTTTGTCTCGCTGTAAGTGCCATGAACATCAAAATATAAAATATTATGGAGACTCTGACTCTGAAAACTAAAATGAAGTGAAATGAATGATAAAATGATGTATATGACGATGAAAATAACAAAAATGAGACTAACTATGTTATGAAAATATGACTAATTTAGCACGCATCGACCGTGAAAATTAGTTTCACGGGCCGTGGTGCTGCGTTGACACTAACGATTTGTTACGACCATGGTCGTGACATTTTTGTCACGGGATGTGAAACTTTTGGGGATTAAATTGGATTTTTATTTTCGAAGCATTTAAACCTTATCTTTTGCAATTTTTGACCCAAAATTGTGCCTAATCTATTAGAAAATAAATTTTGAGAAATTAGGACTCTTCTTACATGATGAAATCTATTAAAAAAATCTATAAATAAGACCCCAAGGCGATTCCAAGGGCACGAAAAAGAGCCAAAAGTTTGAATTTGATGCAACATGCCAAATGCAACAAAGAAGAATTAGATGCAACAAGCCTGAAACTTTAAGCTTCACACCTGAAGAGAGCCGCAGGAAGAGATTATTGTTGCGCAAATTTTGAAGAAGACAATCGTCAAGGTGTATTGCTCTCAATTATCATTTTTTTAATCTTCTTTCTCTACTTTTGAAATGGTGAACTCATGTTGCATTTTCTAATTTATTTTTGTGGAGTAAAATGTATTGTAAGAGAAACACGTTGAACTTTTGATTTAATTGATTTTAGTTCTTTAATTCTCATATGCACATGAATGCTATATTTAATATTTGTTTTACGTTTTCTTTGAATTTTTTTTATTTTTGCTAGCATGTTGGAGAGAAATACTGAGTTCTTAGTTCTCTTTGACTTCTAAAATTGATATTTGAAATTTCTATTTGAAGCGTTGCATGCCATACCTTTGTAACAATCTGAAGATGAATATTTAGGAGTGTGGTATATGATATTGACATTCTAAAGAAGAATGATTCATAATTAGGAATTACATATTAATGTATCTTAATTTCTAAAATATATTATTGACATTCTGAAAAGAAACAATTAAGTCTATCTGGAATTATGCATTTTGAAAAAAAAAATCATACTTCAAGTAGATTCTAATTCATTTAAAAAATTGATTAGAACTTAACTTTAATTAATGTTATGGTGAAACTAAATTTCTCCCACTTTTATTTTATCTCATCCAGATTCAAAAGTTGTTGTTATCAAAACTTTCATTTATTTATTTTCTTTTGAAATTTATTTATTTTTTTATCAAAATCCATTCTTACCTATTAGTAAGTGGAATTAGATAGATAATATTCAATTATCGTGGAAATAATACTCTACTCATCTGGACAGACTGGACTATACTTGCTAGCTATTTTATCTGTCATCTTAGCACATATCACTCGTGTTCAACAAAACATACAAATATGTTGAAATGATTGAAAATGCCTTAGATCTACCTGTTTCGGATGTTGAGCTAATAACCAATTTATGTAGACATTTGACGATCAAAGGTAGTAGTGTTGTCTTGCATGAATAATAATAAGAAAAAAAGACAATCCTAGTAATGTAATCGTACACTTTAATAAAATATGCTAACATATACAACGTTCAAACATCTGAATTATCAAATAATTATGATGCACATGTGTAACGGAAGGATCTCGTGACAACTCGCTTTATACCCTAAAGAACAATTACAAGGAGTAATAGTTCGTCTATAGATGTCTATTCAGCTGGTCAGTCAAAGGCTCAGAACCATAAGTAAAATGAATGCAAGGCATTCCTGTGCAATGCGTATGTAACAAAAACCTGAAAAAATTTGCTACATCTATAGTGACAATACATGGTGATGAACAACTTACAATGAATAAATATATAAATGGACCTCAAATTGTTATCCAAAGAACCTATAAATGTTTTCTATGACAAAAAAAAAAAACCTATAAAATGTAGAAATACCAGGTGATTCTACACAGGGAACAAGCTTACAAGAAGAAAACTCGTAACCATAGAACATCACTTAGCTACTCAAAGAACACATAAGATCTCAATTGACAGCTCAGCCTTGTATTTCCTACTTGTATGGCTTAGACATCTATCTAATTGTATAGTTAATAATATCTATAGTGGTGTGGTTATGTAGTTTGCCTCCATTTTAGCTCTTGGACTTCTTCCATTTCGCTAGCGTCACAAGGAACTCCATCACCTTGGTTAACAGCTCAGTATATGTTAGATCCCATTATGTATTGCATCAGAGAAAGAGGGAACCAGACAGTACAAAGCATACCTGAGTTGGATCTCGCAAAGAGTAGAAAGCATTGGTTTCTTTAGGCACAGATGAAACAAGAATACCAAATCCACGATTGGCCTCCCTAAGGACCTGGGTGGAACACCAAAAAAAGATGTCGTTTCTCAAACCGTTACAATGATGTGTATAACCTGTACAATACTACAAATCTTGAGCACCTTGAAAGCATCCTCATCTGTTTTGTCATCTCCAACATAAATAGGTAGAACATCATTGTGATTGCTAAACCCAAGGGATTCAAGAAGAAATTCAACAGCCTTCCCTTTGTTCCAATCAATCACTGGGCGAACCTCTAAAACCTGCAAAGTGCAAAATGAAAAGGATCAGTTGGTACCACTAACCTAGGTAAACGATATAGATGACAATTATCCCATATAAAAAACTCAATTTCTTTGCCACCTTCCGCCCATGGGTAACTCGTAAAGATGGATAGCTTTTGAGAAATTCACCAACATGTTGTGCAAGCTCTGGTAAATCCTGAAATGTACACCATGAATGTAGATGAATTGAGAATGTAGAATTTCGAAAGATACATCATAATATTATAAGATAAGTGATTTGCTCACCTTTCCATCTACAAGGCGGTAATGTACAGACACACAAAACTTGTTATTCTCCACTTTGACACCTATAATTTCTTTAGTTATCTCAATGAGGGACCTAAAAACCTGTAATTCACAAAAAGTATTCAGTGAAAAGATCGTGATAACGTACATGAAAGAAACAAGCTAAACATACTAGTAGCATAACACGCTGTCTAAACTTACCCCATCGATTATTGGTATGAACTCACTAGCAGGCTGAAACAGATGAACCTCCTTGCCCTGTATCAATAATGAAAAGGTGTTGGCACTTAACGCAAAGTGACAAGTTTTTTTTGTTCGACTATAATGAAAATGCTGACAAATGAGGGCAAAAATTTGGTTTTGATCTCTAAAATATAAAGTAAAGCAAATAGGCTTTACTGGTTATGAACGTTGGATTATTATACGAAGAAGGAAATTGATTGAATGCTTGACATAATGCGGAAGAATGCCTTGGCAAATCACAGATTTGAATTGGCATGATGGTTACCTGCTTGTTAGTAGTCCTAATGCACCCTGGATGATCACCAATAGATTCTCTCAATGGACCCATGATGTCCATCCCATGGCTACCAGCATAGTGAAGCTCCGGCAGCTGCACAAACTCAAAAACCTGTAGACAATGCGGAACTTGAGATCACCAAAGCCAATAACACCTATGTAGGCTTAATTCAGAATTAACATTCAAATGGATGTAAAAGAGAAATACCTTGTCACGGGACCTTCCACTGATAATTGCTGTTGGAAAATGCTCCGCAACACTTTTTACGGCAGAACGCATCTGAAAGAAAGATTAATATCATTATGTATAACAAAAGTTTGACCTGTGCAGATTACCATATCCAGTCTACTTGGCAAAGGAATTTTAAGGTAGGAAATTCCATTTACCGCATTGGACATAAAGGCACTGTCAGGGTTGTCCACAATAGGTGAAAGAGTTCCATCATAATCTAAAAATAATGCAATCTTCTTCCCTTTAGCATGATTAACAATTTGCTCAAATGCAATTAAAGCTGATGGATAATTCACCTGCCAATGAAGTATACACAACATAAGTCTTTGTACACTTAGAGGACAAATTTCAAGCTTCAGCAGCAGAACATCAAACTCACCATCCACGTCATGTATGCAACATCAGCTTCATCAAATGATGACTCTGGCATGAAGTCCTTGTTTAACTTCTTGCGAGGAGGAGAAGATGATATCATGGCATCTAGCCAAGAACTGGCACGAACATCATCAGTTTTGCTAGGTATTGGTTTTCGTCTGGGAATTGTCAAGAACAAACCAGAAGAAGAATATGTTGGTACCGCAGAATATGGTGCAATATAAGAGGCTAAACCCAATCTTGAGCTGTTCACAGGTACTGAATCAGTCAGAACTGGCGAACTCTGATTCGACTTGAAATCCATTTGGTCCAGGTTGTCAACTAGATTTATGCTCAATGTAGAAGGGATATCTGAGAGCCAACTAAATCACAATTGATATGCCTTCCTGTTTAGACTACCTTTTGTGAATGAAGAACCACCTCTTCAATATCTTCTCGTCACTGCACTAAAGGATCCAGCCCATCAAGCAGACAAACCCTGAGAACTGAATAACTTACTACTATCAAACAAAGAGAAAATTGAATAATACCGCATAGTTAAACTCCCATTCACATACCTTCTCATCGTGAAATTTATGAAGCATCTAAACTGAGCAAATTTTCATTTGCAAGGAAAGTCCCTAATGTGCTGCCTCAACTTATAAATGAAGAACCTGAACAAGTTGGAAAAGAAGCAAAAATTATGCAAAGTATCGACGGAAATGACAGAGAATAGCATAAATGGAATATATGCCAGAGAGGCTCTCGGTAATGGCATTATACATTTTAAAATAGATAATGTTCTTGTCACTTATATAGACATGACATTGCAAGGAATAGAAATAATCAAGTTGAGAGTTTACACAGTTTCTACAGGTCAACAATAGATATCCATATTTTTTACCCTTGAAAAAGCATTATGATATAGACAAATACAAATCATAGAGTTGTAAGCACCAAATAGTCGATGAATTAATATTCACAACAAAATCATTTCCGGCAATAAAAGATAATGTTGGAAAAATATAACCACGGCCAGCTCAATGGAATTGGAGTACAATTAAAACAAAGCTAGAAGCCTTGAACAAACTAGTAACTTGTTCACAGTCTCAATTTAGATTAAGAACAGTTCACATGAATAAGCACCAATCATTTCTTTACAACAGAGCTAGAGCCTCAAACAGACTAGTAACTTGTTCACAATCTCAATTTAGATTGAGAATAGTTCACATGACTAAGCATCAATTGTAACACACTGATCCGAAAAAAAAGATAAGTAAAATGTACCTGTTTTACCACCGACTCGGTGGACGGCCGAGATTTAGTCAGATTGGAATTTTTAGTTTGATCCCAACTCAAACCCTAGTCTATCCCTATATATACCCCCAGGTTATCCAATCTTTAATTTGATCCCAACTCAAACCCTAGTCTATCCCTATATATACCCCTAGGTTCTGGAGAAATAAACCCCAAGCCTCATTATTTCTTTCTCAAGCCACCAGAGCTCTCTTGTCCTCTCCTCTCTCTCTCTCTCCTTTTCCTTCTCTCTCCTCCTTCCCTCAAGGCCTAAGGTAAGACAAATTTATTTGTCTTTTGTTCTCTTTTTCTGGCCTCACACTGAAGGGGTGCATGTAGGAGAAGCAACAAAGGAGATCTACATGGAGAAAGAACGAGGAAAAGCCTAACGACAATGCGGGGAACGAGGAAGAGAACTTAAGGATCGTTAACAAGATATGTAAGAGGACCCTTAGGGTTGGTTGGAGTTTAGGAATATTTCTCTCTATCTGTTTTAATATTTTATTTAGGAGAGTAGGAAATATTATGTTTTTCTATATTATGCAAAGTTTTATTGATCTTTAATAGAAATAATGATAGTTAGGGTTCAAGTAAATAACCCTAAAAATTTACCCTCGACACTGCGCGCGTTGGCCGACCGAGTAAGATCGTGCCACGATCATGACAATGACGGACGGACACGAACCGCGCCGTCGTCTGAAACAAACTATGCAACCATAAACATGGATCCAAAATAGACCGTGTCACCTCGACACGAGCTGAGTCGACCGACATGAAGACAACCACAACGCCGACACGGGTCGTGTCTCTTCGGATGTGAACCACGTCCTGGCGACAGTTCATGAAACCCTAATATTGACCGCGTTTCATCGAATCGGGCCGTGTTGAACCTAGATCGACAATGACCCCTCGCCCTAAATGAACCGGGTTCGGGAGTAGAAAACGATAAAATTATCATAACTTAAAAGTCAAGATGGCCCATGTCGGAACCTGACATACACTGTTACAACTCAGTAAGGGTCGCGTTTCTGCAAACTGCGACGATCCCTCGAGGATGATGCTAGTTTCAACTGATCGCGCTTGATCGGGAAACGAACCGCGCTTTCCGAGGATGACATGAATTGTGCCTACCAAAAAAGGCCCCTGTCGCACCTCGTAACGGACTATTTTCTCCTAGAATTGCATGCTGACGAAAAATGGACCGTGTCTACCTTGAACACGGACCATTTTTCAGAAGGCTGAATGATGAATGTTTTTATGTGTAAAATTGTGATTATGTTTATTTAGGAAAGATTTTAAAAAAATAAAGTTAAAAGTATTAAGAAAAGATAAGAAAATTAAAAGAAGCAAGGCAAAAGATGAAAGTCGTGGATCTTCATGTGCACTGATTGTCAAAGGGACCAAAGAACGAAAGTTAAAGGTAGGGACATGGGGTGTAGCTGAAGACAAAATATTGAAATCACACGACAATGAAGTCAAAACACTTAGCCATTATGGTTGTTGTACATGACTCTCCATCCTATGCAACAAACTTAGGACATCCACTATATAGGAACGTTCGCCTACCATATAGGGTCATCGTGGTGATGTAGAACCACTAACGAAGATGCATGCAAGTGTCATGATGTTTCTTTAAGAGATGAAAAGCTCAAGATATAAAATGAAAGAAATTAAATGATAACTTTTAAGGAAGAAAGTCAAAGAATGAAAATAAAGAAAAGTAAAGGTGCAAAGATGAAAGTAAAGGAAAGATTATTCAGAACAAATGTTGTTCTAAGAAAAGAAAGAAACGAAGTTAAAGAATAAGACGTCGGATGCAAAGCATATCTTTGATTGCTTCTATTTTATTATGATTGTTAAAAGTTATTTTCCAACACTATTTATTTCATTTATCTTATTTTTATCTTATTTGAGTCTTACATACTGGACATTAGCTCACGAGAAATTTTTCTCCACTACATTTGGGTCATGTAGGTAATCAAGTTTAGATGACGATGTTGATGATGTGAACGACGAGGAGGTTCATGACAACATATTAACTGCACATGGCATTATGGACTGGTTTAGATTTTCAATAATCAATAATGATGTAAAAATTAGTTTTCGATTTTTATGATGTTGAGTTAATTATTTGGATATGTGACTTTAGACCTTTTATTTAATTCAAGACTTCCGCAAAACGAAAGAGTTTTAATATTTAGTTTTTATTTCTGCATATATGTATAAAAGCATGAAAGTTAAGTCTGAGCATCGTCTCCAAGAACCCTCCGCATATACAATTGCAGCGAGCTTTTGGAGGGCGTTACATCAATTATTTCTTTAAAAGCATCCAATCAGTGTCGGCAAACCAAAAGAAACAGCAAGCAGGATTTTTTTTTTGGCAAGCACCAAGGAACAGAAAACATTGAGAACAAAGTGGTCAACATAACACACGAAAGTGACTGCTTAGATTTATAGGCAGATCTATTTGGGTTCAAAAATATAATAAGTACAAACACTGTTAGCAAAAATGTAAGATTCACACTGTTTCAACAACTTATAAAAGACAAACAAACTGGTGGCAAACTCGACCTCACAGGTAGTTATCTAAAAAGTCCTATCAAGCACAGAAAAATAAGAACTATAGATTGTTAGCTTTGAAACAAGATACATTCAATCTCGCTCTTGCGACACGCCACAAAGGAGAAACAAAAAGATTTTTTTCCGTCTTAAATGCTTATTTTTATTCGGTAGTTGGGTTACATCAAGGACCAAACCATGGGGCCTAAATGGAGACGGTGGGCTCCTCTCCCTTCTCCCCCTATTTTGGCTTGTATTCCTACAAAGCGCCAAAATTACATGGAGAAATGAGGAATAGAAGACGCCTAGCGAGGAATCGAGATGCCAGCAAATGTCGCAACGAAAGATCGGCGCTTTTCGCATAGAACTCGGTAAAGCCGGCGAAAAGAACTTATATTGCATCAAAATTTAGGGGAAAAAACATCAACCAAAGGAGGACAACTCTATGAGTTCTGTAACCGATCACTGGAAACCAAAATGATCGCGAAAAAGGGCGAAATCTGATAGCCATCCCTCGGCAGCTATTCGCACAGGAAAACGCGACAAAGAACGGATTTTTGCCGCAAATGATCGATTTGTGAGTGAAGAAAACCACGCTTGCGAGAAGGTAACATCCAACAAGCACAACAACCATTGCTTGTGGATTAAACGCACAACAATGACGGCAAAAAAAGGAAGAAAAATGTCACGTACTTATGACTTGCCGGTGAATCCGGACCGACGTCGACGGTATCGTCGTGTCGCCGGAGTTCGATGGGGCACCGTTTTAGGGGAGAACAGGAGCGCCGGAAGAGGAGATCGAAGACGGGGTGGCCAGAGAGGAGGCCGGGCAGCAGCGACGGAGAAAAGCCAATAAAAGGGGCGAAGAGAGGAGAAGAAAATGGAGGGTGGGAGAGGGCGTATGTTATATAGAGTTTTCTGGGAGAGCCGAGAAAGAAGAAGGCGCCATGAACGAACCGGAAATAAGAAAAGGTAAAAAATATATATTTTTTGAAAGGAAATCTGTTGCCGATATTGTCCTCACTGGATTAAAAAAAATTATGATAGAAAAAGTAAAATATTGTTTTCTTGACAGGAAGTTTTTGTTACCGGTTTTGACCTCAGGATTAGAAATATTATGATAGATTAATTTACTATGAAACATATAACAACTATTTTTTAAGATTTTTTTTCATAAGTATTTTTCTATTTTCTACTTTTATTGGAAGTGCTTTTTATTATTTCGATGTAAAAATAGCATAATCACCAAACTGAACAAAAAAGATGAACATACTATATTGAATCATCTCTCCATTTCTCGAATAAATGAATTTGAAACTTTTAATATTTTGTTCACAAATTCAATTATATTATTGTATATATTTTTTAATTATCATCACAGGAAACATAATCGCCTCACTATGACATGTGAATTTCTAAAAACATTATATATATATATATATATATATATATATATATTTTGCATTCAAAATTTACTTACATAAGAAGAAATTATTTATAACTTCATTTTAATATTTGTTAGTTGTCATTTACATTTGTCGCANTATATATATATATATATATATATATATATTTTGCATTCAAAATTTACTTACATAAGAAGAAATTATTTATAACTTCATTTTAATATTTGTTAGTTGTCATTTACATTTGTCGCATAGGTTTATAAACGAAGATCTATTTTCATTATATTTTCAAACGACACAAGTGATTAATGTCTTCGTATTAAATTTTTAGGTTAATAAGATTGCCTTTATTTTATTAAAAAATAAGAATGGAATACTTTTTTTAAAAAATATTTTCATGTGTTAAAACAAATATAAATTATTTAAGAATAAAAACGATAATAAGAAAAAGATCATATAGTTTTGAGTGTTTCAAAAGGATTTAATAAAAGTATTATTAACACTATGTTATCAATTTATTCAATCGTAAGAATGATAAATTTATTATTAACATAAAAAAATAAAAAAAAGAAAATATAAGATCGAATTACATATTTAATCACCTTTATTTTTTCGATTTCAAAATGTCAAAAGATTTTAAAGTTTAAACCCCAGGGGCCTTTTTGACCATTTAATATAACAGTCAGCACCACGCAGGATAACGGCGACTCCAAACCGCCGCCAGCTACGCCTACTAACATAACTTAGTAGCGCAGCGGCGTAACCCACGGCGTGGGCCACGTTGAATCCAACCACTGACACGTAAGCTTTGCATCGTATCGTCGTCGGTTGCAGGCCCCACCAACCAACCAACCAACCAACCAAATCTAAGCTTTCACCACCCTCTTCCCGAGTAGCTACCCGTTTAACACTTTCCAGCTGGCTGCTTCTTTTGTCTACTTTCTTTTTGTTTATTTGCCATTTTACAAGAGATGGAATGTTCCAATGCATTTACTATTATCTTTTGAAGTATTTGGAGAAAGATATCAAAATCAAATCATATATATATATATGAATTATTTAAATTTGGGAGATATATTTTTTTATAAGATGTCTCTAAAATAAGATACTTTTTATGAGCACATTTATATTTACGAAAGAAAAATATTTCTTCAAACAATATTTGGTTCAAAGTTACTATCTACCTTTCATCTATTTTTCTTATGGTTCTTATGACGTAGCTACCTAATAAAATAGAAGAAACACTATAATTTATTGATCTCAAGCATAACGCCTTGTCTAAACTAATTTTTTAAAGAAAGTTTGAGTTGTCTATTAATATAAAAAATCCGAAAATTTAGAAAATAGAATGTCTCTTGAAAATCCAAAAGTGGTCTTCTTTTCAAACGCATTAGTGATCACGTCCCACATTAAAGAAAATACTAATTAGACATCTAACTCAATAAGAAGAGACATCTAATATATATAATTTATATCAATGCAGCCTGTGGATGTTTGAAAAGTTAAGGCAAAGTTTTGTTTACCTGTTGTCGACGTGCCATTGATGGGACAGCAGAATATTCACGGACGGTGGGTATGTAGACATGGGGCTTTCACATATATATAATACTTAATTAATTATCATATTATTTATATAAAATGTACAATAGCGATCAAAGTTTATTAGTGGAACGTACGAATGCCCGACTAATCATTACTTTTAAAATAGGTAATAAACAGCTAAATATTGAACAGTAAAACATTGAGGATAAACTAATTGAAAATGTAAGAAACTTATCTAAAGGCAATCAACAATTCGTTTTAAAAACGTGAATACTGATCACCTGATCTATTTAAGTATGTTTTTCAAGTTTGTACATATAATAATGCATGCAGTTGAAGGGCGTGTCTGGAGGGGCCGAACTCGGCCCGCGACGATGCAGAGAGGCTCGTTGAGGGCACGTTGAGAGAGCGTCGAGGGCGCGTCTGGAGGGGCCGAACATGGCCCGTGTCGATGTAGTTACCATCGGTGCAAAGGCAGAGCGTCGGAAGGGCACGCCGTCGGAGGAGCGCGTCTGAAGGGCCGAAGATGGCCCGCGTCGGTGCAGGATTTGGGAGGGGCCGATCCGCCGGTGAGCCTGAACGTGAAAAAGAAAGAGGAAAGAAAAAAAATATTATGGCTCTGATACCATGTTAGAAGAGTAGAAATGAGAAAAATATTTTTCTATATTCATTCTGGTGAGACTGTACATCTATATATAATACATGAAAGGATCAGAAGAATAACCACCAATATCCATCTAATCTAACTAGAGAAGATCATCTAATCTAAACTAATCTAGATAATCATAAATCTAGATAATATCAGATCTGGATAATATTAAATCTTTACAAATGATAAGATTAGATTCTCTAACAGAAGGGAGAGAGTTATTTCTCGTAGTTTCTGGAGACGATAATTTTTTTATTTAAACTCGTATTTAATTAATTTAGTTACCAACAAAAATAATAAATTTTGATTGAAAAAAATTAAAACTAAATTTAAGATTATTAATTTATAGTGTTGATAATGTCTTAAAGGTTAATCTAATTATAAGTTCCTATATGACTCTCCATGTACTAGAGGTGTCCTATTACATGTTTTCATGTTACATAATTTCATAAACGCTCGCGAGGATCAACATAATTTTATAAACGCTCGTCAAGATCAATTACAGATTTTCTACTATAGATTTTTTGTTATAGGTTTTTTATTACAATGGAAAAACCGGAGAAAATGTCACAGATAATGCACTACTGTTGACTTATTATAATAAATGTCATTAATATGAGAAAAACTAACGTGCACAAAATCAAGCCAGGGTTTCTATTATAAGCAATGTTGTCAGAACCGAACCGGACATCGATCCGGACGAGCTTTCGGGTTAGGTTTAACCGGTCGAACCGATTAAACCGGACGGTCGAACCAGATACTATTAAAAAATATTAAATTAAAATATGATTTATAATTTAGATAAAAAATCACAAATAAATGATTAAATATGCAAATATTTTCAAAAGTTATTATCAATTAATATTTTATTTGATACAAAAAATATTAATAAAAATATATCTTAAATAATTATTTATTCAAATACAAATATCAATTAAATAAATTCTTTTATAATTAAAAAGAAAAAGAAAAAGAAATGAAAACTGTTTTAAAAGATTTAAACTATAATTTTTGCATGGCCCATTTATCCNTTTTTTTGAACCGGCCGGTTCATTAGAAATGGCCGGTTTAAGTGGTTCGACCCTTATTTTTCTGGTTCTTGACCGGTTTTGACCGGTCCAACTCAGTACCCGATTTTTCCATCGAACCAGGACCGGACTAGGCCCCGGTCGACGGTTGAACCGGCCGGTCCGGTCCGGTTCTGACAACAATGATTATAAGTTTTAGCTGAACAACAAAAAACATAGAAATTAACATCTAATGTTTATGTACTAGCAACTCAGAAAATCAGGGAATATGACCTTTAATTACAAGTTTTTTTCTAGCGATCAACAGAAAAGCATGAACTTCAATCACAATTTTTCTATCACAGATTTCTTATCACAACAAAAAACTGGAGAAACTCAAGAATCGGGAGAAGTCAAAATGAGAATAATTAAAGGATAAGAGAAAACAATTAGATATGCCAGGAAAAGGAGAAAAAAAATAAATCAAAGAGAAACAAATCTTGCTTATGATGTGTTTGGATTGAAGGTAATAAGGGTAATGAAGGGGAGGGTAATAATTAACCTTATTTTGATAATAATTTTTTGGAGGGAAAAGTTAAAATTTACCTACTTTCCCATCCTAACTAACTAAACATTATTACCCCAAATTGGAGTTGAATGGAGGGTAAAGAATTTTATCCTCCATTTCCTTCCCTCCCATTATCTTCCCCTTCCTCCATTCCCTTCCCCTCTTATATCCAAACATACCCTTAGAGAAGGAAAATCTTTCAATAAGAAGCGAGTCATGCCCAAGAGGAGAAGCGTCGTGCCCTATTTTTTTTCTATGGGCTTTGTCTGTGGATGAGTCGTGCATGCAGATAGAATGAAGGAGAAGAGAAGTCGTTTAACCAGTTAAACCTGCTTTAGGAAAAAATCTAATTCTTTAGCCTAAAATTTAAGTGAAATTATCTTGGCCATCTAACCGAAATAAAATGAGATGGACGATGGAGATCAACTGTTAGTAGGGTACTGATACATACATACATACATACATACATACATACATACATACATACATATATACATACATACATACATATATAAGTATAAACGTAGTTAAGGCTAATGACATCTAATTCCAGAAAACAATATTATCAATGAAATACTGAGATTTAGGTAATATGCAATGAATTTTTTTGTACTGTAACAATTCTAGCTCATGCTACATGACTTACTGCAATGTGTATCATATTTATTGATAACTTCATACAAGGATTGCATTATCAGTGTGCAACTTGTCTCCTGCTCTTATGGATCTAACAAATTAAATAGAAACAAAAGGACCACAACTTGATGCTTCCTTTTATAGAGAAATGAATGCATCCATCAACAATGTTAAACCAACTGTAATGGTTCTTTTCTAAAACAATAGTCGACATTAAAATACTATTACAATATTTTGCACTCCAAGATGAGGATTTTCTTCCCATAAATATGAGATCATAGAGATCTAATATCCTCTAGTTGGAGTATCCACAAATTGAAACTATTAATACCACACGTTTATAGAGACAAGTTCATACTTTTCTTAGTGGACTTAATTATAAGAGATTCGTATGGTTATACCAATCATACACATTTAAGAGTTCAATACATTGAAACACATCTGTCGTATCCATTTGGTAAAAGAGTATTGACCTCTGATATAACATTAATGTATTAGCTTTTCAGCATCCATACATGCCAAGGTGCCATAGTGCAATTTTGTCTCAGATGTCTTGTTGGGATGCAAAACCCTCTGTGATTGAGCTATGCCTAAGTAAAAGTTTCGCATTCCCTATCAAGAATTGATATCATGCATGGTTATGTCATATTCATTTGCTCAAGTTGAAATGACAAGATTAAGCGAGGCTACGAAATTTGTGACTATGAGCCACAACAGTACTAATCAAAGGTGCAAGCAACTCCATCCACCGACTTCTTAGTTCTGAAGGGACATAGAGGCAAAGGTGATTGGAGGGTTCCCAAACCATGTGATGGAGTTATTAGGCTAATTCACAAAGAACTAAATTTAAAATACTTATGTGATCATTAGATTAGATTATCATAAATATAAAAGGACGTGTTAAACTCTAATTTATGACTATAACTAATAAAAAAATTAAAATCTTGTCGGGTTACTTAAGTAAAAGTTGATAGGTCCAAAGATTGAAGGAGAGGAAAAAACATTCCATAATTTTTAAAGAAGAAAAGGCTAATTTTTCCATTTTTACTTGATATAAACAACCTATAACCCAATAGTTGGCTATAATGGTAGAGAATTTGTTTAGAAATTTAAATATTTTTTTTGTTCTACCTAAGATTTTTAGAGACATAAACAATAGAAACACTCAAAAGGCGAAGATTTATTAATGAGGTCCGTCTCAACTCATTGGTTTATGTTTGCGCTCCCACTTGTCACGCCTTTTGAATCTCGAAATTCCACTAATAACATTCTTTTCAAATAGGGTGAAAAGTCATTTATAACTCCAAGAATTTTCTCTACTCAAAATGTAAGGTCACACCTATTATCATAATGAGCTCACAATCAAAATTGTAAAACAAATTAATCACCCAAACTCTCTTTTATAATATAATATTACTCAAGAGAGTAACAAGATTGCAAATGAAGACTCAAATATGATTTTTTTTAATTGCTAAGAATGTTTATGATGTGAACACTTCAATAATTACTTCCCTTGAGAATATGACGGATATTTCATTGATGTTGGTTTTTGTTATAATCATTGCCTCATTTCTTCACAATCTTTTTTCAAAATAAAAAAAAATATATTACTCACATCAGTTTGAGGTCGATCGAACCTAGACATCAAGTTGATAGATCGAACAATCAGTTAGTTACTAATCATTGGACTTATAAGTTTGAGGTCGGTTGAACTTAATCCATCTACCTACTCTCACACCGCATTCGACCTACTCTCGCATCCCATCTGATTGCATTTAGGTTTGATCGCCCTAAGGGGGTTATCTGTCCAACCTCACCTTGCATTGCTTTCGAATTTGTTCAGTCATCCATCCGACCTTGTGTCGCATATCTTCGAACCATATTAGGTCCAACCGACATTAGATCATCCATCCAACCTTGTTCGCACCTCGGTCCAACCAACCTCGTGGAATCATCCATCTAACCTTTGAATTTTTTTCAATTATTATTCATCATATCATTTGATTTTCGTTAAAGATCTCATGCCATTATTCCATAAGTATTTTCATCACTCAAACAATTCATTAGTCTTGTACTTGAATAGTTAAGAAAATAACAATATTCACATTTTGCATCTAATTTATTCTTGTCATTTAATAAAAAAACATTTGCATCCAAAATTTTGAACAAAAAAGTATTTGAGTTGTTATATAAATAACCTAAAAACATTGTCTTCTTCATAAGTGATCTTGTCAATATTCTATTTAATACATAACAAGATGTGTTAATGACTTTCGCCAAAAAAAACTTTGGAAGTTGCTTTCATTTAATATTGTTGTACTCATTTTTTGAAATGTTATATTTTTTCTACAACCCAATTTTGTTTAGAAATACAAAAGGTTGAGAAATTATGCACAATTTCAGTTTCTTCACAAAATAATTCGAACTTGTGATTCTCAAATTCACCATCGTGATCACCCCTATTTTTTTTAAAGCTGAGCTCAAATTCATTTGAGATGTTTGCAAATTTTAAAATGCATTAAATGTTTCATCCTTTTTGTAAGAAAAATATCCCAAATAAGTCTAGAGAAGTCATCAACTATCACAAAATATATTTTTTTTCCACCTAAACTTGTAACATTTATAGGTCCAAACGTGTAGAAGTTTTTTAGTGTCAATCATATCTATAAATTTGAAAGAATCATTTGTTTGTTTTTGTCTCAAACAAAAATAACAAATTGTATATTTTTCTAATTTACTCTTAGGTCCTCTTTAACTAACTTATTCATTTTTAGAGATTTTGAAATAACTTGAAATTCACATGCCTAAATATTATATCTCAGTAATATCATCAAGCAAAACATTGAGACATTTTTCATTCTCCAAGTCATCAAAGTGGATTTTATATATATTGTTGAATCTAAATCAACATGTAAAATATTTTCATTTTCATCAATAATTAGATGTTTATCATCTTCAAATAAGTTCCTGCAACAAAAATATCTAATGCTTAATACAAGCCACCCATTTTCAAGAAAAACTTTATTATCCTTACCATAATTATATATTTTAATATCTCTTCATTTTTCATTGTCATCAAATGTGATGGTTCCATCATTTTTCATTTTCAAAGTTGTGAAGTTTGAAGGTTCACCGATCATATGCTTGAACACCTAATATCCAAGTACCATTTGCTTTCAATTTTTCTTTCTTGAAGTATACTACAAAATTGATAAAATGCGACAAATATATCCATAATGGAAACAATGATCATTAACTTTTATAAATGATTATAAGATGCCTAAATTTGTTTGGGTCCATGTGGGTTTGTAGTGATGGTTCTCTTTAAAATCCAAACTTTTTTTCATATCAATGTTAGTCTCCTTAATTTTAGTCTCAAAAGAATAGCGACCAAGATATCTACAATGGAAAATCATTAACTTTTACAAATGATCATAGATGCTTTGACAAACAAATCCTTTTATTGCAATTCTTTACAAATGAATTATATCCAAGATGTTTTTTTCTAGAATCACTAAGCATAACATTTAGTATTTTATCAACATTAATAATTTTTTATGTTAAGTTTTCAAGTTTACAACTTCCTTTTTTGAAGCACGAGTTCAACTTTTTGTTTCTTCGAAAGAGACTTCTAACATGATATTTTTAATTTTAATTCATCAATAAAAAATTCTAAACTAGAATTTTCATCATTGTTCTCATACATGACAAGTTTTGTCATGAAAAAATTTAAGAATTTCACAATCATTTTTTAACATTTCATATTTCTTCTTGGGTGTACCGTATTTATAAATGTTAAGTTTTCAAGTTTACAACTTCCTTCTTTAACGCTTCAAGATCAACATTTTTGTATTTCGATAGTGACTTCTAACATAATATTTTTAATTTTAATTCATCAAACAAAAAGTCTAAACTAGAATTTTCATCATTGTTCACAGACATGATAAGATTCGTCATGACAATTTTTAAGAATTTCACGATCAATTTTTAACATTTCATATTTCTTGAGTGTATTATATCTATAAATGAGAGTTCTTCATGAATATTGAATGATTCATCATCATCACTAGACCATATAGAAACTATCTCACTATTGCCACAAGGTAAAGATATATATGGTTCTTCATCGTTTAAGGAGGAGGAATACTCTTCAGTTCACTTTTATCCTTAATAGCTTGAATTGCTTTCTTCTTCATTGAAGAGTTATCTTTTTTTTTTTGTGAGGTTGGGAACTCATTTTTTTAATGTTCAACTTTCTTGATTAATAGCAACTCCCTCGACCTAGTTGGCTTCCTTCTTGAAAATCATCTTTATTTCTTTGCTTATTTCAGATATATGTCTAACTTCTTTGCGTAAAGAGATGTCTTCTTTTTCTTCATTAGTTTTATCGTTATTATTTTTAAAATATTTCAATTTCAAAGGTTTCTTCTCAAAGGCATTTGATTCCTCCTCTCCCTTGACCTCAATCTCATATGACAATAGTGATCTTATAAAATTGTCAAAATTCAATTTGTTAAGTTCTTGTTCTTCTATCACGGTGCGCTTGGTTTGACATTTTAAATAAAAAGATAGAATTTTTTTTCACCTTTTGAGGATACTTAGATTGGTCCAAGGAGGCTAACCCATTCATAACATTATTAAATGAATAATTATATTACTAATTGATTCATCAATTTTTATTTTGAAATAATTATTTGGTGGTTGAGAATGTTAAGTTTAGATTCCTTGGTTTTGTCGATTCTTTCAAGAGTGATAATTAACTTTTGTAAAAATTAATGTGAAATTTTGCAAGTTGAGACACAATTGAACTTAGTAAAAACACAACATAAAAATTTCTTTCCTTTACAATCTAAGTTAAGTACTAGCCTTTTATCTATGGTATCATATAATATATTCTTGCATTTTATGTTTTCCAATAAGCAAAATTTGAAAAACTAAAAATCAAGGGTAATTAGTTGATTGACCTTTGCCAAGAGAGAATTCATTTGATGCTAGAGTTATGAAGAGGATTAAAATTTAAAATCATGACAACCTTGCTCTAATATCAATTATAGGATAAAAAACATGTGAATTGGTGTTTAGAAACTTAAACATTTTTTTTTTATTTTAACAAAGAATTTAAAATACAAGAATGCAAGTAATAAAACTAAATGCAAGAAATAAATAGCAAACTAAGACAAGGTTCAACCGAACAACTTCTCACACATTGAGAATCTCGGAATTCCACTAACATGGCAAAAAATCTTTTACAACTTCAAGTCTTTTCTTCACTCAAAATATAAGAATACATCTCTTATCGCAAAGAGCGCACAATTAGAATTGCAAAATGAATTTCTCACTCAAATTCTCTTTTACAATATAATATCACTCAAGGAAAGAGAATAATAATAAGTTTGCAAATGAATGCTCAATTTTGCCATTTTTAATTACTTAAATGTGTTTTTAATGGATTGCTTCACTAGTTACTTGTTTCAAGCATATAAAGGATGTCTATAGGTATTGGTTTTCATTAAAACGTATTGCCTCCTTTTACTCAACGTTTTCATAGCTAAAGTATAATTGTTCCTCACATTACTCGAACCTAGACGTCAAGTTCATCGATTGACTATCAATCAAAACTAGTTACTGGCATGGGCTTATTATCTTGAGGTTGGTCAAATTTGGTCCATTTGATATATTGACTCACATGCTCTCACACCCAATCCAACTTCACTTATGGTCATCTAATCTAAAGGGGTTGTCTAACTAAATTTTCGCACATTCTGATCTTACTTGGTTCGATTAACCTGAGAAAGTCATCCATTTGACCTTGTCTCGCATCTTTTCCGACAATATTAAGTCCGACTGATTGGAGGCAGTCATCCATCCAACCTTGTCTTGCAACTTTTTCGACCATATTAAGTTCGACCGACACGAGGCAGTCATCCATTCGACCTTATCTTGCACCGCTTCTGATCATGTTAGGTCTGACCGACATCTTGGAATTATCCATCCGACCTCTGAATTTTTTGAATTATTATTTGTTAGGTTACTTGATTTTCTTTAAAAATCTTGGACTATTGTTCAACCCGTCTTTTATCAATTAAACAATCCATTAGTACTTATGAGTTCATTATAGTTTGTTATCATTAAAATTATTAGATATACTTGTGAATACAACATAAAGTTATTTGTGGAATCCCAAAACCAAACGGAAGGCCTATCGCTAATGCATATTCACTTATATATCATTCTAAATAAACTTATAAAGGGTCTTTTGGTGTTTTACGAGAATTTTTATTATAATTTTTGGACCAAGTAGAAAATGTCATTTATTTAACAGTGGTTGAAGAAAAGTTTTTTTATTTTTCTTTATAAATATTTATATTAAAGATAATAAAATATATAATGACAAACATAGCAAAAAAGAAAAACAAATTAGATTATGATTAGTTTAATATTTCACACACATTATCATCTATTTACTTCATTCTCCATTCAATAATAATTATTTTTTATCAATTATTTAATTTATTGATAGCTAACCATTAAGCATGCAAAAAATACCTCGTAAGTCTTCACAGTTCAAATCAAATATGGAATAAATTTTGTATATTTGATTAATTTGATTCAAATCAAATATATATTTGATGAAATTTACCAATTAAAATTAGCATATAACTACTAACTTTCATGATTGCAAGGTGAGCAAAGTGGAGTTTTACCTGGATGAGCTCATCCCAATACAAGAAAGGCAAAATATGGACTGGATATTGATTCAGAATGTCTTAATGCTAACCGTATAAAGATGAACATTGTGTTTTTTTAATATTTAAATACAACATTATGACTACAAATATATTTATCACTGTTAAACTTATGGAATAATATTAGGTGGCCCAATACAATCAATTAAAATATGGTTATTAATTATTATCTTAAGACTACTTTTTTTTTGCAAAATATTAGTTTATAACTAAATTATATATTATAAAAAATATTATATTACAATTAAATTAATAAAATGGGTAGGAATAAAATTTTGATGTTCGTGGTTTAGACTCGGTGTTGATGCGATTGGACCAAATTTCTAATATTAAGTTTCAATCCTATAACCCAAAGCTAAAAAACATAGACTATTTGGAAATGGAAAAGCATGTAAAGAATCAAAATCTTCCTTTGGCAAATCGGCCATGATCAACTCCTAATTAATGTGAACTTGAGAAGGAGTGGAAGATAAGTGTAACAGCAGTTTGTCCCAGTGCCTTCACCATATTGAAAACCACATTGCATGCCATAAGGGATTGCCCAAGCTCCGCAGCTATTTGGTGCCAACTAAAAATGAGGAACCATCCAAACTTCTTCCACCATTACCTCCAAGAATACTCCACGTCAACCAGAATGAGTATCAAGAAGTCCCATGTATATCACATTTGAAGTCCCTAATGGTTCATGTGGAAATAGAGATGCAAATTCATCTTTGAAGACCCTTCAATATGGCCCACGAAGGGAACTTGGACTATAAAACATATGGCCTAGTTATCTCATGAATCATGGTTTAAACCATCATTGCTTGCTCCTCGTGTGGCACCAAGACAATGTTGTTGGACCAAGCCGATAGTTGGTACAAACTTAATATAGATGGCACAACAAAAAACAATCCAGGATTAGCTGCAGCAATAGGCGAACTCTTGCATGATAGTAAAGGACATTGAGTATCCGGATTCATGCTCAGCCTCTCCACTACTAGCAGAACTCCATGGAGTCAGTGTTGGAAAGGATACATAATAGGTATTTGATTTTGTCCACAAATAAGAGGGAGATTAGATACGTAAAAACTTATCTCTCCCACAATTGGGTAGTCTCTTTTCGACATATCCTGAGAGAATGCAACAAATGCATGGACTAGTTAGCAAGACATGCGCTACAAACATGAGATGCCCTCCCAATCTTCGAAGGCTGCTACCTACGATATTGGAAGCACCACTTGTAACTCCATGTAACTGGGATTCCATTATGATGACTCTGCATGTGATGACCCTTATATGACAGCCAAATTAACAAAAGATGTAAAACAAAGTTCGATAATGGGCGGCAGGGGATGCTCCCATTCATTTGTAAATTATGATATTTTGATGAATATGATCAAACTCGCTAATCAAACTAGTAAATACTTGTTAAATTGATATAATATATTGATCATTGTTTTAGAAAGATGCTCACATTTTTCTTATTACTATCAAGTTTATTTAAGTTACGACCCAAAAAAAAAGTCAAACTATCCTCACCCTCCCATTATGCATTGTTCAACTCTCTGAAATTCAACGTACACAGACAAAGTTCAACTGTGCTCCCCTTAACGACACACATAAAATATCCAAGAACATCAAATTATATATTATCTGGATAATGTAGCATTATCCTGTAAAAATCTGAATCATTGATTAAAATATATGTCCTATGAGTTATTCTCTTATTGACAATAAGACATGCATGTATCACATTTTATCCATAATACAAATGACACAGAAAATACTACTTGTAAAACTAGAAACTAGTTTCTAGTATATTTTTACTATATTAGCTTTAGGAAAGAGGACCAAAAAAGTTTCAAAACAAATTAATCAGAAGCAGACAATTGAAACATAAAGCTTTTGCGAAACCATCTGGTCAAAGTCAAACAGTAAAGAATCCAATCACGTACAAATTCCTGTGGAAACAATTAACAGTTAATTTTCCAAAATGCCTTCCACTTCAGAACAAGGGCGCTCGAATCGGCACGGTCCTCTTCCTCCGTCGTCTCACGCCCTCCGAACCACCCACTTCTGCCCGGCATAATCCGGTGTCGCGGCTCCGCTTCTTTTTCCGGAGGGCGGAATTGCTTCCAGCGGCGCTCTTCCCCGCCGTAGCTAGTGGCGCCTCAACGCTGGAGCCGGAGGAGGTTTCGCAGGCAGATTCCAGAACGCAGTCCGGCGTGAACCCACCATCGTCGAGCTCGTAGGAACTCGGCAGAGGGAGGTATTTGCACTCTCGTAACTCCCTCCAGATCGCTCCTTCGCTTCGAACTAGTTGTTTTATCTGCAGTGCATAAAGAAACGTGAAGTTTTCAGGCATGATCGAATGCCTTCCATTACTCTATCCGATGTGCTTACCTTGCAGCAGAGGCTGCAGAAGACGTAGGGATCTTGCAGAACCCGGCAGCAGGAGAGGCAAGTGTTGCAGGCGCCGCGGGAGGTACGGCCCTGCGGTCGCTCGTTCAGAAACATCACCTTTGCGCCGTTTGTGATGTAGGACTGCGACTTCCATCAGTTATTAGAAAGGACAGTAGTAGTAAAATTCAAGGTTTTAAATTTCAGAGTTCACTTAAACTCGTTTTACATTAATATATCGTATTGTTTGTTGATAAAAGAATAAGATGAATAATATGATATTTAATTTTTTGATTGATAATTTGAAGAAAAAAAATTATAAGTTAAATATAATAATATTCATTTTGTTATTGTTATATGTAATAAAAAGATGTCTATAAGAAAGTTAATAATCCTATTTGGCACACATTTAAATTAACGTCTACAGTAGCTTGTAGTGTGTTGACCAAGTCAATACGCTAATTAAGGTGTTTGGTAAGCACAATTAATAATAGCAACAAACGATTGGAACTTAGCGTTTTGAGACGCTTGACAGACCAACATCTAGGGTAGCGATAAGCTTATGAAAATTTATTTTCAGATATACTCTCAAAATATTTTAATATTAGTTAATATTTGTATAAGACACTTATTATTTTATATTACATGATCACTTTATTATTTATTATTATTTTATTAACTTACAAATTATTTGGTCAGCTATTTATTTTATTATTATTTATTAATATTAAAATATTTAAAATAAAAATGTGTTATTCAACTTATGACACATATATTAATGCAATTTATTAAATAATTGTTTGTACTTTTTTTAGTCATTTTATATTTATTGATTTGTTCAAACACTGCATTTGTCAAATTTTATTAAATTTAATAATTCACTCGCTACCGCTAATCGCTAATCTCTAATCGCTAATCGCTATTCGCTATTAACCGCTAGTAACCGCTAGTAACCGCTAGTACATGTCAAACAGAGCCTAAAGATAATGAATCATTTATAAAATTTTTCATATAAAATACAACTATTAAACAAACATCATTTAAAAAAAACAAAAATTACATGAAAAAATGTTAATCATTATTGATCATTTGTCCTATTTTAAAACAAAGTGAAACATGAAATCAAACACATAAAAAATAATTAATAGTTGGTTATAAATATTTAAAAGCAGTTATTATAAATATATAAATGAGGAATAAATTCGTAAACTCATAAGAGTTTAGGTAAAATTTGATTAAAAATAGTTGAAGTAAAAACCGCAAGAGTTTGGACAAATTTTTATTAAACATAGAGGAATCGTTAAGTTACCTGCACTAAAGAACAATCGATTAACTTCTCCATGTCATCTAGTCGCACCACGTCATGATAAACATACCTTCGAACCTTGGTCAAGAAAAGCAAGAACAAATTAGGTTTTGAAACAAAAAGGAGAATAACAAACATGGATTGATGAATTCATCAAGGAAAAAGTCGCACCTGGAGAAGGCGATGGGTGCCATGAGGAGGGATGCACTGAGGGCAGAGCACAGAGCAGCAGTCAATGCAGAAGACGTTCTTCTCGTTCTTCTTATACGTCTCATGAGTCTCACAGGAATTGAAGAACTTCTCCACCATAATCACTTCTAACCATCTAGGCATGCTGCTGGAATCGCATCTCAACTGCACTCCATACAACAGGACCAGGATCAAGATCCAATTTCTTTTTCTTATTCTTATCGACTAAATTCCTACTTTTTCAGAAGAACGTACAACAAAGCAAATGAAAGCTTAAACACGCATAAAAAACTGCACCATTTTCTCCAGTCTCCACCGATGTAGGCAGACTTCAGTAGTAACCTGAGAGAGAGAGAGAGAGAGAGAGAGAGAGAGAGAGAGAGAGAGATGTAAAGGATTGGAAGGAGAATGGAGAAAAAAAGAGGAGAGAGAGGAAACGGCGCCTCCGCTGGCCGAAGAGTTTTGGGGTTGCCAAAAAACAGGAAGTAATGGACCCTGCGAGCATTTACTGGTGCAAACGAAGTCGATATCCCGCACGCATTACGCCGTATCATTTTTTTGGTAAATTATATCATACCATATTAACAATTTATGAATATTTTTTATTCTATGGTCAATTTGTAAAGATTTACTCACATGAAAATTTCTTTGGAAAATTATTCGACATATTAAGAAAATAACGTACCACGTTAACTTGGAGAACTTATCCAAACCAACTCTCAAATGGTATATGATGATTATTTTAAATTTTAAAATTGCTGAAAATCCAAAAAGTAATAGTTAGTTAAAATTCATAAAATTCTGAGATATCATGATTAAATTGTTTCATTTTTTATTATTTTATGGAATTAAATGTTGAATAAAGTTGTAATGTTTCCTAAAATTTACTCTTCTGAAATTATCTTTTTCTTTTTCAAAATGTCTTCCATCTTATTTTTCTGGTAAGATCAATCAACTAGTAAGTAACGATTAGTGAATAATGAGTTAATTATGAAATCCATTAAAGGTGTTCCACAAATGTAACAAATATGTTTGATCCGATGAATGTAAAATCATTGAAAAAAGATAAATAATTATTTAAATACTTTGAGTTACTATATATATTCTACATTAAATAACATATTTTAACTATTTTTAATATTAATAAATGAAAAATAGTTAATCAAATACTTTAAAATAATAATAAATAATAAATTGATCGCAAGAATGATTACATAAATAATAATTAATAATGAACTATTTTGAAGATATACTCAAAAAGAATTCAACATAGTTGTAGCTATGCTAGATGATATCCTTCAAGTGTTTCAAAATATTGAATTATAATCATTTATCATTAATATTATTAATTATATTTATCAAATGACTTAGTAGTGTATTGACTTACTCAACACATTTAACACTCTTATTTTGTAAAAAACTATTTTTAAAATATGTGTGCCTTAGTAAAAAAAATGATAAATTATAAAATAAAAACATGCATAAATTTTGTGAATAAAAATGAAACTACAGACTAATTGATTCGGACATGCATCTTCGTCATTTTTTTTTGCTGATTTTATTATTTTTTAGTAAAGATGCAACAAAATTTATCTTTTTCCTTTCTCTTTTTCAAGAACAAAAGAAGGATTTCAAAAGAAGCACCAATTTCAAGTTTTCAACCGTATGAAAAATATTAAATCCCCCAATTAACTATGAACATTCACTGTTATTCAAAAGTGCATTGAATATTTATTAAATATCTACTAACAATGACATTCTCAAACTTTTAATGTATAGATTTTATTTTAAAGTTCAATCTAATTAATCAACTATTATTAATATATATTATTCCTTTTTTTCAAAGGGGTGGTTTGTTTAATACTAATGAGACCCTGTGGCATTGAAATATAAATTAGAAGAATATAGATTAATAATCTTAAGAATATATAATTTTATTTGGATATTTTTCATTGATGAATATATATTCTATGAATTAGATATGGAAGTATAATAATTGTTTTTTTTTTCAACAAAAAAAGAATCTTTCATAAATAACACTACAAGGTTGAAATTTGAGACCATATATTTGAGGCGGTTTGATAAACCACCCCAAAGAGGCGGTCTGGACAAACCGCCCCAATTGGGGTGGTCTACGTAAAGCGCCCAAAAAAAATTAAAAATTTCCCCATTCTCTCTTTTCTCTCTCTCATGATTTCTCTCCGATCGACGACTCTTCTCTCTCTGCGCTATCTCCTCTGACGGCGGAGATAAGCGGCAACGACAAGGTAAACTCCTATCTACTCATTGATCTCCTCTCTATCTTTGTTTCCCTTTCTAGCATTCTCTCCTCTCTCTCTTGTCCGGCGACATGCGGCGGTGGGCATCAGAGTCGCGCTTGTTGCAGGTCGTGCCTGCTGTAGGTCGCGTGTGACCCTACTGCAGGTCACGCACGCGCTGCTTCAAGTCACACATGACCCTGTAGCAGAGTCCCATTGTAGAGCATGCGCCCTACTTCAGTCCTAAATGTGTATATGAAGAAGTATCAAATACAACAATATATTATTCACACACTTTTCTTAATGTAATATATATGGTTCATGTCAATTGTATTGATTGTCATTTCATATATACTAGTATTCAATTTTATATAAGGATGCTTAATTTTATCATGAAGACAGTAAATGAAGCTTGTATTCTAGGACTTCTCTCACATATATTGAAGAAACATTATGAAGCTTGCATAATGTTAGGTACAAGTATCTTGATGAGAGTAGGATCACTTTATTGCTCAATAGTGTCATCTTATGCAGGAGTATGGAAAGGCTTTTAGCATGAAGTCAGTCTCTTTTAGCCTAAGGAGATGAATACAAACTAGACATCATTATTTTTTGGATATTTTTTAAGTAGGTGTAGCAAGAGCATGGTTATTATGTTGTCACAATTTCTGAATTTGCGTAGAGTATGCAGGTTGTTCAGGTAGCATACCATAATTTTATATATTGATCTGATATCATATTCTAACCATCTTCTTTTTTCTTGAAGGAATGGGATTTGGCAGAGAATCTACAAGGGTTTCTGGAGTACCAAGGTAATGACTATTGATTGTTCCTTGAATGGCTTATGCATATGACTTCTTCCTCCTAGCCAAGTACATTCATGTACATGGTGTTTTCCTCTTCAACTTCGTGAACATTTTTTGATATAGAGAAAGTATTTTCCCCGTGGTCATATTTTACTTTTCTTTTTGGTTATTAATTTGATTTGCCTCATTTGGTGGTTTTACCATGATTGTCATTTTTGTAAGTTCTTGCACAATTTACAAAAAAAACACATTTGACACAAACACTTGAGCCATTGAGATGAATGACTTCTAGGTCCAGTTTAACATATGCTTGGAATTGATCAATATTATTTGTTTTTTTACGTCTAAATTTTACAATAACATATAAAACCATGAACAAGAGAAAAGAAAGAAGAAGAAAAAATAACAAGAGACATATATACTACTATAAAAAAAGAATTGTTAATTATATATAGATCTTAAATAGGGCAAATTAAATTATCTAGTTTTGCTTCTCATTGACGTTGCATGCAATATGACACATTAAGCGGGGTAGCGACTTCAGTGGATATCTCTACCAAGGAAAACTTGGATAACCTTGTAAGCATCGAAAATGAAATATTGAAGAAGAAGTGCATGAAGATGAATTTGAAAACATGTTTTGAAAACATCTTTCCGGACGCCCGCTCTTCCACCTGAGTTCCTCGGACGCCCGCTTGTCCACCTGTTTATACTTTGGTCATCCGCTCATTCCTCGGACGTCCTCCCAAAGCTTCCTCTAACAGAGTCCAGACGTCCGCAGATTCCCTCCTGGAACCTCGGACGCCCACTGCCCACTACAGACAATCTCTGGACGTCCACTGACCACCTGTAAGTATCCTCGGACGTCCACTCCACCTTCCGCTGTCAGTCCACCTGGTCGACCGCTCTGTCCTCTTTTGACTTCGGACGACCTCTGACAGACTTCTTCGGTCGCCCGCCAATCCTGCGGTCGACCCCACTTCAGCCTCCACGGCTCCATCAGCTGACAGACTCCTGGTCGCCCGCTTGTCTTCACTACAAGCCTCCGGACGTCCTCTGTCTTTGTCTGATGTCCACTGGTCGCCCGCATNGTCTCCACCTGAGCCCTCTGGACATCCGCTCTTCAGCCTGACCGTCTTTCGGTTGTCCACTGCCTCCTCTTGAGCCCTCCGGACGACCGCTCCCCAACTTTGTATAGGAAGTTGTGTTGTTGGGGTCGCCCATTCATCAATCATCGGGCAACCTTCTCTTTTCAGCCTTTTCCTCTAGTTTTCCTCTCTTCATCTCTGATTGACCGGTCTTCCTCTTATCCCCCACTGTCCTTCATTACCGGTCGCCCTCTTTATATCTCCGGTCGACCGTCTGTGCTCCTCCTCCATATACACTCCTCTAATACTGGTCGACCTCACTTTATCTTTGGTCGACCGTTTGTGCTTCACTGCTGCTCTCTTGCTCTGATACTGGTCGACCGCTTATATCCTTAGGACACCCACTGCACACATATGGTTCTTCATGATATATATTACGTGTGCAGCGGTCGTCCATTCCTTCAGCTCAGTTCGACCGCTGTACTGAACTTGACTATGTCCTGTTACAGAAATCAGCTCAAAAAAGTTCATCAGTACAGACTGAGTTCACTTACAAATTTTTGATCATTCAAAACATTGTCGGGATCCTAGATTCAACACTGCTTCTCTCAAACTATCTGAAGTAACTCAAGAGTTTGATTCAATTGAGCTGACATGGTGCTAAGCTGAGTGACCATGAGGTCCATTTTTATGCATAGAGGAGTCCAAGCAGTCTTAGATGGAGACAGTGTGGATGAGATAGTAGGGATGTGTACTGCAGTTGAGGTAGGATTAGGATTTTTTGTGGAGGAGTCAGGTGACGGACACATAGTGTCATGGGATTCAGAATAAGAAGGAATGTCAATAGATTGAGGAGGTTCTTTGGTTAGTTGTTTGCGAGTCAGGGTAATGAAGGAAATCTTATCATTGTGGGTGGAAAGAATAACTGTTTCATTGGGATTGAACTTAGACTTAAGAATTTTTCGGATCAAGAAGGTGATAAGATTACCAAAATACAAATGAGCACCCTTGGTCCATTTAGAGTGAACTTTTTCCTTGGTTTGAATAATTTGATACATGATCAAATTTCCTAGAGAAATTCTTGGGGATGCAGGATCTACAAGATGTGCCATAACAGCAAGGTCAAGGATATTGATTGCTGTGTAGTGACCAGCCCTAGGGAGGATGACATGAGTGATTATGTGGTGGATGGCCTTCATGACAGGAGATAGGTATTTGTGAAAGGTTCCTTGGACAAAGAGATCAACTTGTCCTCCACTCACAGCTAGTGCAGCTTGATTTTGAGTGTAGGTGGAGTGTGGGCAATACATTGAAGCAAGATTGATGTGAGGGAATCTAGGGGTGTCTAAAAACTCATTTAGTTGAGACTCAGTTATGGAAAAGGGTTTCCCATTCAGGTAAGACTTAATTTCCTGATGAGTGTCATCATAGGTGATATTTGCATAAAAGTATTTGACGACATTGGGGTGGACTGGCTGATCAAGATTGAGGAAGGTAACCCAGTCACATTATTCAAAAGTTTCTTTTAATCCCGGGAGTTTCAGACTTTTCCAGTCAATAGAGTTAAAAGGTTCAACTCGACGGTTTTCCTCATAAAAGGTTTAGAATTCACTATGGACTTTCTCACTAATGAACCATGGGGAGCTCAACTCAAGATTAGGGGGTTCATGTGGTATGGAGGGAATGGTTCCTCTACTTATTATGTCCTCTTAACCAATCTATGTTTCTTGGCTGGGTTCTTAACAGGGGCCATGTTTCTAATTAGTGGTGTAAGTATATGGATTTAGAATGACAGAAAAGATGAGTGCAGAGGGTAGAGAGTGATTTGATTCTGTAATGGAAAGAAACAAATTCAACAGACGTTAAACCTAGTTACGACATGAAAAACCTAGAAATAATCAATTCATAGGGTAAGAGTAGAGATTTAGGTATACCGAGATATGCGAATCCCTTTTTGAGTATATGTTGAGTTCCCTTAGTCCCTTGGAGCTTTAGATAGTTTGAAAGCGAGCTCGAAGGAGGGCAATGAAGAAAACAACACGAAGAATACGAACGATCGTCCTCTTGAACAGTTATCAAATGACGACTGAGTATGACCCACACTATGTATATATAGTGTTCGCAGCATCGGTCGTCCGAAGTGAATGATAAGTCGAACGAAGTGGGAGAGTCGGTTGGGTTATGATCTTAGTGGTCGTCCGGAGTTTAATAACGGGCGTCCGCTGTTAGAAGTACTATTCGGTACTCATACCATAGGGCATCCTATGTTCATATATTGATCGACCGAACTTAGATGGGAATTCAAAATGGTCGCCCAAAATTAATAGTGGGCGCTCGATATTTGAGACATAAGCGTTGATAGTTGACTACGGACACTCGAAGATTTGAGATATACGCGTTGATATGCTATGGACGACCACTGCACACATAGAGTTCTTCTGTTATGTCTTCTATGTGCATAGGTCGTTTGTTCTTTAACTTTGGTCAACCTCTTATGCTCTAAACCTGAATATCATGTGTTTCAGAAATCAGCTCAAACAAGTTCACTAGTCCAAACTAAGTTCCCTCACAAATTTGTGATCATCAAAACAATCTCGGAATCCTAGATTAAAATTGGTCAAGAAAAGCAAGAACAAATTAGGTTTTGAAACAAAAAGGAGAATAACAAACATGAATTGATGAATACATCAAAGGAAAAAGTTGCACCTACAGAAGGCGATGGGTGCCATGAGGAGGCAGACACTGAGGGCAGAGCACAGAGCAGTCGATGCACAAGACGTTCTTCTTAGACGTTTCATGAGTCTCACAGGAATTGAAGAACTTCTCCACCATAATCACTTCCAACCATCTAGGCATGCTGCTGGAATGGCATCTCAACTGCACTCCCTGCAACAGGACCAGATCAAGATCCAATTTCTTTTTCTTGTTCTTATCGACTAAATTCCTACTTTTGCTTCTCATTGACGTTGCATGCAAGATGACACATTAAGCGGGATAACAACTTCAATGGATATCTCTACCAAGGAAAACTTGGATAACCTCGTAAGCATCGAAAATGAAATATTGAAGAAGTGCATGAAGATGAATTTGGAAACATGTTTACAAGAGCCAAGATGAGATGAAACGAATGAGCAATAGCTTATAAGATGGTTAATGTTTATATGATGTATGTATGTATGTATGTATGTATGTATACATAATATACTAAATGGAGTTGAACATATGTACAAGTTTGCAAAGTTTGTATGAAATCTATTTAATCTAGTGACTTTTTGTACAAAAATTGTGCGATGGTTTGTCAAATTTTATTTTGTGTGTATTTGTGATATGTATTGTATTTTTTAGTTTGTAATTATAATTTTATATATTTTTAAATTTTTAACCTATTTGGAGTGGTCTAGGACCGCCAAGGCGGTCTTGGAGACCACCTCAAATGTCTTTGGAACAAACGTATTCGTGACGATCCTTTTCATCACTTAATCGTCTAAAATTTGGGATTTAAGGTGGTCCTAGATATATTTGAGGTGATTTTGACCACCTAAAATCTGTATCGTTGTAGTGTAAACAAGTTAGGTCATTTTTGTTAATAACATGCCAACCCTATCCTATGTTGGCACTAGGAAAAAAATGAACTTAATTCATCATACTTAAAAAATAAAGATAATCTAATTTTTGCTCCAATTTTAAAATATAGTAATAATCTAATTACTTTTTTTTATTAATTCGATGAGCTTGATCAATTTTGGGGGTAGCTCAATGCCAAATGATTAGGGCATGATAATCAAACTTCGAGTTAGCACTTAAACTCTCATAATAAATTTATGATATTAAATCTTAACCGAATTTTAACTTTGAGTAATTCGGATAAACTCTATACATTCGGATAAATTCTTAAGTGAGTTTGATAGATTTGGTGGACTAATGAGTAAACTAAAGTTAATAACCTTTAAATTTATTGAATAATTTATTTTTTTATTTAAAAATAAATAAATGAGATGAAATTCAACAAAAAATCCTTTGATATCTCATTTGTTCATTTATAATATTTCACTTTCTTACAATACATATAATTGACCAATAACAATTTTATGGGTACAATGTCATATTTCACTTTATTTTATAAAGAAAATTGATAAATAATGATGACAAGTTTCACATAATATCTCCTTAATAGTCAAACTTCTATTTTCTTTTATCGTTAATTGTGAATTTAAATAAGTAACTCACCACCTTTCGTAATTTCTTTCAAAATGACATCTTTTATTATATGTCGAAAATTATAAAATAAATATTTTTTATATCATAAAAAATCTTTATTTTTTCATATTATCAATCAAATAATTAAAATATTATATTATTCATCTAACTTTTATCAACAAATATAAAATAAAATAATGGATATATTAGTTATTTTAAAATTTATAATCTCTTGTACGCAAACGTTACGAATTTATGTATTGAGTTTATAAGTCAAATTTATTGAGTGTAAAATTTACCTAAACTTTCAAATGTAATTTTTTTTTATTTATGGTTTTTTGACATTGAAATATAAATAAATAATAAAAAAAATATATTATTCTATTTTGGATATTTTTGCAGTTGATTGACAAATGCTTTTAACCCAACTTAGGCCGAAGAGACTTATTCAATGGTCACTGTTAACCGCCTTTGGAGACGAACTTACTAATTTCATGACGACTGTTTAAATTTACTATGGATTTGATGTGTTGTTATTCAATTATTCTGTATAGTCTTTGATGAGATTATTTTAAAAGAAAAAAAATATATACTAGGAAAATATTATGGATAGATTTTTTAATAACTAGATGCTTATCCCTTCTGAAGAAAATGAGATTTTCTCCATCATATCTTATAAATATAAAATAATACAATTTTTACTTCGACATCCGAATATCTATATCATTTGATGAGTGTTTAACTTCATTCTTCATAATAAAGCTTTAACTTGCTACAAATGGTCTCTATTGAATAATAAAAAAATGTTTTTAAAAAATTATGAAATTTCTCTTGAAATAGCGATATTGTTTTTGCTATATTTTTTATAAATGTAATATAACCATATATCCAGTTAATGGTGAATATTTTATAATTCTGACTTTGCTAGACTCACAAGGAAAAAAAGTAAGAGCAAAAGGTTCAACATGAGAATTTCTCATTTCTACATAAGTTAGTATACCAAATAAATTGTGATCTCTTATCCAAAACAATATTGTGTGATAGATTCACATTGCGATATCTCTAAAATAATTGCTTCATTCATCATTACATTCTTTTTTTTTCTTTCCTCAATTAGTAAAATGTTACCTCCTAAAAATCGGAATCTCTATCATTTAATGAGTAAAAAAAAATCCAATCACAAATTATTTTTTGAGTTGATTGATTGCACGACTGATGTGCCATTTTAAATGTAAATTCATTTTTCTCTCACTATAATTTATCAAACATAAATTCCCACAAAAATATAAAAGTAAATATTTTTTTCCAAGAATTTATTTTTCTAATAAGTTATTTACTTAAGAATTCATTTTTATCAAAACAAATAAACTTTTGATTTGAATTACAAGACTCAATGGCCTAATTTCGAATAGTGAATATGATTTTCTTTAAATTCTCAATGAATAGTTGATTTGATAAATTAGTCCTAATCATTTTTGGATGAACTAAAAATGTGAAGTTCCATGAATATTTCGATGAACCATCGAGAACTAAAAAAATAAATTATTTTCTAAAATAAATAAATAAAATGGCAAAAAAAATTTACACAAAAAATTATCTAAAAAATCTTAATAAATAATACAAATCTAATTATATATAATTGAATATTTTGTAAAACATAAATAAAAAATATTTAATAATTATATTATTAAATTAGAATAAAATTAAAATATTAGTATTAAGAATTACAGATTAATAATTAACTTAAACATTAATGTTGAATATAAATTAAAATATAAAGAAAAAATAAATAAAGGATATCATAATCTATGAGAGAGAAAATAAAAAAAATAAGTTTTAAATAAAGAGAAAAACAAATAAAAAAATAAAAAGAAAACGTTTAAAGTGAAGAAGCATGGAAACAAGAACCACGGTCACGTAACCTTTGGTTCTTATGCTCCAGTTCTGGTTCGAATTTTGCCAAACACCTTATCGTTTGGGAGAAATCGCTGGAATCAGGCTCGGATTTTGACTGGTTCCACTTGCTAAAACCCTAAAACCAGCCAATAAACTTAAGGATACTAAAGATAAGTCCGAAAATGACATCTTTGATATTCAAAATTCTTGACAAAGAAATTGTTTTCATAGCTTAAGAAGAAAAATCAATTAATTTTTGAAAACATATAAAAGTGCTTCTCTTGAAAAATAATATGAAAATTTACCAACAATTAAATTGACATTCTTTTATATCATGAATAATCTCATTACCGGAGTTTCTATTAAAAGACATAAATGGATTTAAAATCCATGCCCTTGTTCCTATGTTAAAATGAAATATAAAAGTTATAATTAAACTGAAAAAAATCATAAATTCAACTGATTACATAATTGTCCAATCTTTGATTTTATTTAGTTTGTTTACAATTTTCCATCATGCAAGGCCACATTTATCTTTGACTTCTTTTTTCTTTCATAATCTTATTATCAACTTTGTCTAAATGGTCTCTAAGATAGTGATGATGAACTTATTCCTATCATCTAAAATATATTTTTTTTAAATCGCGTAGTCATTAGTAACATGTCACACTTTGTATATGATATGATGGAAGCCCTACTCCAATTATTACATGACATTTCTCTTATCCATTCTCTTGCGCATAGTGATTTTCTTGCTAACTCATCGAGACAAGAATATATTTACTTTATATAGGTTGCCCTTGCAATGTTCCACAATATATCTTTAAATTCTTTACTATTGAATCCCTTCGATCTAAAGTTGGTCCACAAGTGTCTAACAACATTTTGTGTGATGCATATGGAAATACATCACTTACACTATTAATTAAACCATGAAAAAACATAAAGAAATATTAGAAAAATAATTTATGAACACAAATAAATAAAAAAACAATTTGCCACTAACAATAGTAAAAGTTAAGAAAAGGTAAATGAGATATATTATTAGTAAGACCTACATGTTGAATCTAGGATCTCGAAATTATTTTGATGATCACAAATTTGTGAGGGAACTTAGTTTGGACTAATGAGCTTGTTTGAATTGATATTTGAAAGACAAGATTTCTATGTTCAGAGATGATAGGTCGACCGAAGATAAAGGACGAACGACCTATGCACATAAAAGACATAACAGAAAAACCCTATGTGTGCAGCGATCGTCCAAAGGATGTGAAATGGTCGACCGACGTGAAGAGCAAAGATCAAAGAAGTAAAGTCAAATAATGAGCGATCGACCAAAGGTATTGAGAGAACGACCGAAGATAATGATGCACAGGAGAGGTCGCCCGAAGGTTTTACACTAACAGTACACCGGATGGAGAATGGACAGTCCAAGGAGAAGTGGACGCCCGGTGAGGAGACTTACTCGAAGAGGTAATTTGGCTGAGGAAGGAGAGGTCGTCCGAAGACGAAGAATGAACAACCGAAGAAGTTGAGGAAGAAGGCAATGGTCGTCTAAGGGTTTCATAGTGAAGACAATGGACGACCAAAAGATTGTCAAGTTGAAGTGGATGTCCGAAGGCTCATGAGTTAAAGCAGCGAACGACCATAGCTGATGACAGAATGAAGATCGATCGACTGAAGATGGAGTGCGGATGACCCATAGATATCAAATGAACACAAAGGTCGTCCGGGGTCTTGGTGAGAAGACAAGTGGACGTCCAGGAGTTTGTCAGGTCTGAGGTGAGCTGAAGATCGAACGACTGCAGGATGAGCGGACGACCGATGAGGAGACAAAGGTCGTCCGAGGGCTGAAGAGACAAAGCAACGGTCGACCAGAGCATCTGACAGAAGAAACAATGGACGTCCAAGGAATCTGATGAGTTGTCAGAAGACGTTCGAAGAATGTCAGAAGGCGACGTCCGAGGATCTCAATGGAAATGAGCGAGCGTCCGAAGGTTGTTAGAAGAAGATTTGGCGGACGTTCGAGGATCTCA
>LTAE01006906.1:4223-26668 GCA_001647135.1 Pontederia paniculata
TATATATATATATATATATATATATACACGTATATAACTCTTAAATACTTTCTTATCATAAATCCCTACTATTAGAAATATTTTTACTTTCCACAATATATCTTTAGTAGTCAGAATTAATTCTTAATGCTTCATGTCTTTGGTTTTTTTACATCATATCAAATAGATGATTTTATTATCATTTTATGAACTTGACATCAATCATTTTGGTCAATAGATAACTATTTTTTTATAAAAAAATATTTCAGTTCAACTTATATTCATTGTTAATGTACTAATATCAAATTCATTATTCCTTGAAATTATACTTTTAGATGTCTAAGAGAAAAGATCGTGATGAAATTGTTAAAGCCCAAACTCAAAATGATAAAGCATTATGGGATTCAGTCCATATAAATATATTTTGTGACTTGTGCGTAAAAGAAATAGATAAAGGAAATTTTGAGAAGGGCACATTTACCTTATAAGGTTGGAAGGCGATTTCAGATGGATTTAAATAACAAACTGGATTTGTCTTTACCCATAAGCAATTTAGAAATAAGTGGGATGATTTGAAAAGTGAATACAAGTTGTGGAGAGATTTGAAGAAGGGTTTCATTGGTCTTGGTTGGGACTTGAGGAAAAAAAACTATCGCCGCAACTGAAGAATGGTGGAAAGAAAGACTGCAAGTATGTATGAGGAGTTTTGATTGGAGACCAATTCTAATTCTATTTTTTTTAACTTACTAAATATTTTATATTTTACTTTGTAGGTTGTTCCAAAGGCGAAGAAATTTAAAAACAAGGGAATTAATCCTGAATTTGAAAGTAAACTTGAAAGAATGTTTGGAGCTATTATTGGAGATTGTAGCAATGCTTGGGCACCTTCTTCAGGTGTATTGCCAACAAATTATGAATCCAACAATTTCGAACATATATAGGATTTTGAACCATCTAAATCTTTTCGTTTAGATTACATGGATTTTCCAAATGATGTTTCAAGCAATGAAGAAGATCCAAATATTCTTGAATCCTCTACTACACCATCTCAGGTTAACATTGCAAACTCTCAAGATGCGTCTGAAAAGTTCAAAGCCAAAAAGAAAGGAAAAATAAAGGTTGGTGGAGCTGCAAAATTATCCAACCATATTGAATGCCTTGTGAATATATTTGAAAAAAAGACCAATAATGCTACTTTGATCAAGAGGGATTTACCTGGATGTAGTATTCTAGAGGTGGTGGCTCTATTAGGTGAGATGGAGGAAGTTGAACAAGGGGGAAAGTTGTACATGTTTGCTGCAACACCACTTTTTCGATTAGAGAAAATAGATAAGTGTTTACGGCTTTTCCATCTAATCTTATACTCCAATATCTTAAAGAGCAAGCTTCTAAGATAGTTGGATTATCTTTTGACTAAAAGATTGTAAACTTTAAATGATATCATATTAAGTTTCAATCTTGTATTTTGAGAGGGTGAAATGTGTGATCTTATTTTGTGAACATTTAATAATGATCTTTAAGTGTACAAGACATCATATATGTTATATTTTGTGAGGATGAAATAGTTAGCCTTGAAACACTTTTTTTTGTTGTATTTTGTGATAGTGGAAACAATCTTGAAACTCTTATTATATCAATTGAATTGTATTTTGTTGTGATTTAATTATCTATTTGTTGTGATTTAAATTATCTATTTGTTATGCTTTAATTAGAATATATATTTTTCTGAACATGTTCATATTATACATATGTGCATGGATAATGGAAAATAATCAAAGGAATGATAACCAAGTTGATTCAGATGAGGATGAAATGTGTGTCATGTCTAATTTACAAGAAGATAATGCAATTGCATTGACTATTGTGACCCTTGTCGAAACGTATCATGATAAGTACATTTACAAGGAACCATGCATGACTTCAGAACATAGAGGTAGAATCATGGTTAAATGAGATAATGAGAGGCCATCATAAACGATGTTTTAACATGTTTAGAATGGAAAAAGAGTGTTTTATAATGTTATTGGAAGAGTTAGAATCAAAATATGATCTTCAAGGTTCAACTAATATTTGTAATGCTGAGAAGTTAGGAATGTTCTTATTTACTTTAGCACGAGAATGTAGCAATAGAGATGTTCAAGTACGTTTTCAACATTCGGGAGAGACAATAAGTCGAAACTTTCATGAAGTTCTTGAAAATGTTATTTATATGTCTACTCATATTATAGCACCACTTGATAAAGAGTTTAAGGAAGTGCCTAAAAAAATACGCTATGATACAAGATACATGCCTTGTTTTAAGGCATGATACTGTTATCTCTTTCTTATTTATTTTTTTAATTTTGCATTGTTTCTCATATCTTAAAATAGTTTTAACATTTTTATTAATAATTATTCCATAGGATTGTATTGGGGGCTACTGATGGAGTGCATGTGCCTACTATTGTACCACTTCAAGAACAAATTCAATATGTTAGGCGTAAAGGCTATCCTTCACAAAATATAATGGCTGCGTGCAATTTTGATATGCAATTTACATTTGTTTTAGCTGGATTTCCAGGTCAATGTCATGATTCTTATGTTTTCTCTAAGGCCATCAATGATTCAATATATAACTTTCCTCACCCACCAGAAGGTATTAGTAATGATAAATTTTATGTATTATTCTTATTCATCAAATATAATTTTATTCTTTTTGAATGATTTTCTCACAATATGTTTAAATTCACAGGTAAATATTATCTTGTCGACTCAGGGTATCTAGATATTAAAGGAATTTAAGGCCTTATCAAGGTTTGAGATATCACATACCTGATTTTCAAGTTCGACAACCTGTTGGTTATAGAGAGATTTTTAATTACATACATTCATCATTGAGAAGTGTAATTGAAAGAACTTTTGGTGTTTGGAAAAAGATATGAAAGATTTTGGCATCTATGCCAAGTTATAATTTTAAAATTCAAAGAGATATTGACGTTGCAACCATGGCTATACATAATTTCATTAAGAGAAAAGATGATGGCGATTGAGATTTCACACATTTAGATGGTGATTCTAGAATAGAAGATTTGAAGTTTGACAATGAGCGGACCCTATCCAATATTATGATAATGCACATTTTGTTAAAATGACATTTTTGAGAGACAATATTGTTAGTAGTTTGATGAATGTGTAAACAAAATGAAATTTCTATTTTAAATTTAACTTCTTAGGTTGATGAATTTCTTTTGATAATTTTGATGTATTATTATGTTTGAAATATGAATAATTTATTATTATTCTTTGTATATTATATTATGAAAATATAATTTTTTATTAAATATTATTATACATATAAAATTATAAAAGAATTCATCATAATTTTATCATCTTATAATGTTGTGCCCAATTTGGTCATTATGCAATCACACAACATCTCAAAGATGATTGTCACCAAACATCATCTTCATTCACAGCAAAGCTTACAACATAGCACAACATAGCCTTACCAAACGCTATACAAACTTAAGCTACAGTAGGCTTTCACTTGCAGCATCTCACAGCAAACTTTTTCTAAAGCTACCTTTTCATAAAAGCATTACCAAATGCAGCCCAAGTCAGTTCCTCATAGCAAGTTCTAACATTGTTTGGACTTTCTAAACATAAAAATTGTCAGTAGCCCCGAGGCGGGGTTGGTGGCGGCAGAGCATGACATATTTATATTCTGAAGATAATTCAAGTTAAGGTGGAGATTTGTTAATAATGTCTTGAATCTTAACCCAGTGAAAACTCATATGACCCCTACGCATCAAAGTCGCTCGAAAAATTGGAGTAGCGAAGCCGCTCGTTCCATACAGGGTCTCTGTGTGTCTTCTCTGTGTGTGATTTCTCTCTCTCGCCTATTTAAGGGTGAACCTCATAAGTTTGTGTGTCTTCCCTGTGTGTGATTTCTCTCTCTTGCCTATTTTCTCTAACACATAACATAATGAATCAAAAACACATATATGAGAAATATGAAGGAGCTTGATGAAAAAGATATTCATACAGGGTTTTATTTGAGAGAAGCACAAAAGGAGTGCAGTTAATCAAATGAACCGTAGTAAGAACACATTCACCCCAAAAATGTAAAGGAAGTGATGCTTGGAAATACAATGCTCGAGCAACATTAAGTATGTGTTGATGCTTGAGTTCAACTCAACCATTTTGTTGGGGAGTGTGAGCACAAGAGGTTTGATAAAGAACTCCCTTTTGAAGAAAAAATCCTGCAAATTATTTGAAAATAATTACAGACCATTATTATTGTGAAGGACCTTGATTGTTTTTCCAAATTGAGTTTTTATCATTTGGAAAAAATGTAATAATTTTTTAGATGTGTTAGACTTAGTGTAATATCCATGACTTAATACATATAAAATTTGATGTGTTCATGTCATATTATATGATAATATGATTTTCTAATAATAGTATTAAGGTAAAAGCTTAAATCTTAATAGTTGGAGCACTAAAGGTGGCGAAATTTCGTCCAAGACATGGAAATGTGATTTTCAAAAATGTTAAAATTGAGAAAAATAAAGTCCCGATAATTGTACCTATATGTTCAAGTATTCTAAATGTGATTTTTAATAAATTTTAGGAGAAGATTTAGTTAGGCTAAATGAATGTGCAAAAATGGAAAATCTGAAATATGTCGATTTTGTTCTTCGGCCCAAAATTTAGATTTTGATTCCTTTGATATTTATTTTTATAAATATTTTATTTGAATCCAAATGGGGGATAGTTTCTTATTTACATGTAATGTCTTAAGTAAATGAANTGGAGCACTAAAGGTGGCGAAATTTCGTCCAAGACATGGAAATGTGATTTTCAAAAATGTTAAAATTGAGAAAAATAAAGTCCCGATAATTGTACCTATATGTTCAAGTATTCTAAATGTGATTTTTAATAAATTTTAGGAGAAGATTTAGTTAGGCTAAATGAATGTGCAAAAATGGAAAATCTGAAATATGTCGATTTTGTTCTTCGGCCCAAAATTTAGATTTTGATTCCTTTGATATTTATTTTTATAAATATTTTATTTGAATCCAAATGGGGGATAGTTTCTTATTTACATGTAATGTCTTAAGTAAATGAATAAATAAAATACAAATAGTAAGAGCAAGCTGAGGGGCAATTTAACTTTCAAATTTATAATCGACCTTAAGTCAGTATATACATATATGTATATAGAGAGATATATAGATGGATAAACACTTGGACACATTGAATTTAGTTCTTATCCTTCTCAACAAAAAACCAAATTCAAAAATGAGAGGAAAGATGAACAAGTGCTCTTGAAGGCTTCTCACATAGGTAAGTTGCTAGCTCCTCTCCTATGTAGTATCTTTATAAATTTGGTTCAAACAAGTTTTGTGAGCTGTAGTGGATCAATAAAACTCTCGTCTTCACACTTTCATGATGGATTGATATCTTCATGATGAAGAACAAGCCCAAACTAAGAACACAATAGAAGCTGATGATTGAAGTTACTGTTAAACCACCTTTGAATTCTTCAGAAATTATGGAATAAAATCTATGAACTTACTTCGAAGTCTACTTTCCAAAGCCTTTGCAATATCTTGAATTATACTAGAAGTTATGTATCCAAACTAAAGGATCACTCAATCTGTTTCACACTATGCATGGACTGAAATGATAATTCAAATGCTAAAACTGTAGATATGTTATTTTAATGATAAGAATACATCTATATATCCACCTTCTGGTACATCTGAAGTCTCATAAATATGGTTATGCATACCTAGGGTTATAACTTTTCTATGGCATAACATTTTAGTCTGTCTGTTTTGAGAAATGAAATATTGTATTGCTAGAACTCATATCTTTTGGAACTAATCAGTAAATAGAACAATTATGGGATTTATATGTAATAAAATTAATGAGGTCTAGTGTAAGGGAAAATTAGGTCCTTTGGAATATGATATTTGAATTTTTAATTATGTGTTTTACATTCAATGTCACTTAATATGTTGTGTTGGAAACTTAAGCATATGTTATGCAACAAAGTGCATAGTGTTGAAGTAATTATACTTCTGAATATATGTAAGGGTAAATGATATGGTTTATGTGAACACAGCAAAGAATTGAATCATTTTATTGCAATTATGTTATATGATTGATATGACAAGGTGATGCATTTGCATCTTACATAAGAAACCCCTGCCGGGTTGATATGTTTACCCCTATAGGCTGAAATACCTTATAGGGCTGATATGATAAATTTTCGGAAGGATGACTCAAGGTTGTTTGGACCTAAGTGTCATACGAACCAAAATTCTACATTGTAACTGATGGAAACCACCACTTGAATTCATAGGGGTCACCTCTAGAATCCAACAACCACTACCCCAGTAGGGTTGACATGATATCTCGGAAGGGATGATACCTCTTGCCAACTAGTGATATGACATGTACATGCATCCATGAGTTTCATGCGCCTCCATGTGACAAGCACAATATGATTATGTTATTGTAATATTGTGATATTAATTATGCATATGATAAAGTACTAGTACTTATATTATTTAAAATTCCATTATATGCTTAATATTATTTCATCCAAATTGAATATATGATAACACGTGAGTTATGAGTTTTCAACTTACTAAGTTGTGGTTTGCTCATAATGTGGTCTTCAATATTTTTCAGATCAGTAGACCACTGTTGTAGCCGTGTTTGGTGATCCTCTTTAGGAATTGCAATAATTTTGTTCAAGTTATAGATAAGGCTTAGGTCTCTCCTTTTGGTNAGCCGTGTTTGGTGATCCTCTTTAGGAATTGCAATAATTTTGTTCAAGTTATAGATAAGGCTTAGGTCTCTCCTTTTGGTCATTTTGTTAGGATGCATGTCTCTCCTCATGATGTATAACTTTTGTATAATGATGTTAAATGCTAAGAAAAATGTGTATAATGTATAAATATGGATTAGTATAGATTTGCTCTGAGTTCAATATATATACTCCATGCGTTATAGTTACATTTATGATACTATCCATGTGAGATATCAAATGAATTATAACACGCTTTCGCCATATTATATTTGATTGACCGTAATAGGTCGCGGCTTATGGGTCAAACCAAGATTTGAACCGTGATCGTGACATTTAGTATATAGGAGATGTGTCCCTATACATCGAATGAAATAATCAACAATGATCAAAAGATAATGTGCTCGACTAGTTTTCAAAGATCCCCAAACATCTCAATGGATTAAATCAAAAGAGAAAAAAAATTTATTCAAACTAGTAGAAAACCCTTAGTTCGTGCATGTTTTGCTTGACAACATATGCCACAAATCATATTGGAAGTAGATGGAAAAGAAGCGCAATTATTTTTTATCACAATAGACGATATGATATCATAAGTGTTTGTGCCATAATTCTATGAAATTTTCGGTAGTGACTTTATTGGCCACTAGGTGCACTGAATCCTTGCAAGTAATAAACCCCTTCTCGCAATTCACCCAGTCTAATTAGAGTCTTTGTAACACAATCCTGAAGAAAACAAAGGTTAAAGAAGAAGGTAGCAAAGCAATTTAGATCTGCTCATAACTTGGCAATACAAATGAGATTACAATGAAATATTGGAACAGAAAAACATGATGTAAAGAGAAATGATTTTAAAAAATCACATCTCTAGATTTCGTTGCAGTAATAAATTTGCCATTTGAAATTGTAACCATTAATTTTTTATTTAATGACTGAGTATTAACAAGAGCATCAACCTTGCTAGTTAGGTGGACAGAAGCACCAGTGTCAAGAATCCAAGGAATATCAAAGGATAAAGAACTTAGATGGTTATGAAAAAAATACTCTTCCTCTTTTTTATTAAGACCAATTATGATGAGAAAGCATTGAATTTACATTTTTGAACTATTGAACCCAGCTCCCCTAATGGTGTGGGTGGATGGTGAGGATGTTATCTTGACAATATTAGCAACACATCCTCCTTTTATGATTGAATAATCAATCATTATCATTTTTCTTGTTTACGAAGATAAATTTGATATTTTAAGAGGCAATTTCTAACTATATTAACTTGTGAGAATCTTTTCTTTAGGTAATCTCATAATATTTTAGCCTCTTCTGCATGAGCTACACTAGTATGCATATGTTTTTCCAGTAAATTAAAAATCCTTGAAATCAACATCAAATTGCATATCTCCCACAAATCAGACTCAGAATCACCTTTCTTTAGATGTGATATTATTTCGTCTATAAAATGTAACTTATTTTCAGCCAGCAGTGCATTATGCATTAATTTAAACCAAGTTAGAAAATTATTCTCATTCAATTGGAATGAAATCGAGTTATTCCCTGAATTATGAAAAAAAACTTATTGCATAACAAGAAGATGTCTTGATAGGATTATCCATTAATATAGATGCTTTTGTCATCGTATGCCAAATAGAAAACAAATTTTGATTCACAAAATAAGATCACGCTCTTATGCCATATGAAAAATAAAAAATTCCCAAAGAAGAAATGAAAATGTAATAGATGGATATGACCAAAATTTGACCTCTCATTTTTCTCATTGATTTTGGAGTTTATATAGACAATTAAAAAAATAAAATATGATATTTGTTACAAAGATTTGCATGATGGATATTCTGATGATCTTTTGAAGCAGATTGAAAACTAAAAAATCCATGAAGCTTTTCTTAATTTATTAGAGTTTTTCTATTTCATTTAAGACATATGCTATGGGATTTATTCCCATCACACCTTCTTTGTTTCCTTGTTTATTAATATTGTATAAAGATTTGTTTGTCCCCTTATATTTGACTTGAAGTTTGTTATGAAACTGAATATGGATGGTGAAATCTATCTAAGCATGACCTGTGACCAAACAATTGAGAGTGAGATGAGTGCATCAACAAAAGAACCAATACCACAATTTTTAAATTGCAAGTGCGCGACTATCTTGATGTAGTATTCATGGGTGTTAGTCCACGGGGATTGGGTACTAAGAAACTTTCGTATTACAGAAAGTATCAGAATCAACCTCGCGTGCTCATTTGAACCATGTGGAACGAGTCAGGGAGTACATCAAGCCTCAAATGAGAAAGAATGTAAGAACCCAATCCAAGAGACCAAAGAATTAGTCCCACATGAATAAATATGAAAGTGATCATGAGCTTATAAGTGGATACTCTCCTATTATTTAAGATGTGTTATAAATTCATATGAGTCGTGAACCAAAAATAGATAATTTTTTGAATGGACCAAGGGATTATAGAATATATGCATAGCAACAAACAAAATAAAAAAAATCATCTATTTGAAAGCATGTAAGTAACAAAATTGGATTAAAACAATAAAAGTTAACAAAGAAACGGGACACCTAATTAGAAGACATTATCATTTTTAAATTTAATTTCTATATTCAATTTTTCTTACTTTTAAGGGATCGAACTTTGAGCCTCAATACATATACTTTCATGAGTTATCTTCCAACACCTCCGCTAAGGAACCTCTAATAGTTGCAAACCAAATGTTCCCTATACTCTTACCGTCACAAGAATATGTCTAAGTCGCTTGATGAAAAACAAATATGTGGCCGATAAAGAGCTAACGATGACTTAATATATAGTAAGTAAAATAAATGTATCATTTATTACGAAATTAATTAAAAGATTTATCTAGATTCCTTGTACCAAACGCAAGTCATACGAACAATAGATGAACATGTTTTATGCTCATGTATGAAAACATAATTTCATACTTAAACATTAATTAATTTGATAAGGAAAGAATATAGAATTCTTATTTCATAACTAATTGATTTTAATTATGCTTTTCGAGCTTCTGTCATTCTCTTGTGTTAGTGATCTTTGAGGTAATGTTATGGGTCACGATATTTTATTCACCAATTTCGTTATTTAATTTTAAAAAGTTTCAAATGATATTTATACCCTTGTATAATTCACTTATTTTTTTTCTGATTGCCTCCTCCATTCAAGCGTGTGAGCACCCCACCCTCGCCCCCCAGCCCCACCACTGTCGCACTTTTAGAGGTACTGTTCATAAACAATGAATCTCACATTTAAAATCTAAAATTATTGGTAATTTTAGGAGTTTACATAAAAGTGGGTTTACACACTCATATACCCCTATATTCAATTGCAAGTTGTTAGGAAACTGTCTAGGATCATGTATCAAGACTTCATACTTCACGTCATTTTTGGAGGCATTCTTCCATTAATTCTAGCTTCTTTTAAATTGTTTGTAGTTCTATCAAGTCTTCGATGTGGTTTTTATATATGTCAGAGAATTGAGCAAGTGGAGATGATTAATGTATTTGAGCTTCAGTAGGGTTGTGAAGGTAGGTTGTAACAAGGAACTATCACGGGATTAGATGATCTATTCACGAGTTTCATGGAGGTTGTAACATAACATATTGTTAGGGGTATACATGAAATTGATTTGTAGTACATGTTGGAATTTAAGTTTATTCTAACAGTACAATCCCTTATACACTTATTTATGAATATGGCACTCCAGCGCGCTTCCTAAACTCAACATATCCGCTTGAGTTTTCAGCCGAGACAAGATTCTTACCATAGCCTACAAAGCCATGTGGACACCAAACGCTACTGCCCTATGGCCCTTTTTTGGATTAAGGATAGAATATCATCGGTGTTCAGAGTTACTAACATCTGACTAATTTGATGTTCGAACAAGCGCGACGAAAATAAATTTTGATCAAATTGATGATCCAAGGATCAAACTCGAAACTATTAGCTCACGTTAGAGCACATCATCGCTAATAGTCTGTGTCAATCAACTTAGTTACACTCTGACGCACAAATGAAATTAAAGATGAGACTAAGGTCTTCTCCTAGTCCTCCAAACCAAACACCCTTGGAAACGGATTAAGGCACCCAATGATAGTGTTTGGATGTTTGGACGAAGAATCGGGAATTCTTTGAATTATTTGATTTGATAGATTAATTTTAGTTGTGTTTGGATGAACTAAAAATGTAATGATTATAGATCGATTCTAAGGATGTTTGAATAAAAAATGAGAACTGAAAATATTAAATATATTTTCAATAAAGATAAAACTTATTTGAATTTAAAAATTATATTAAGTAATATAAAATTAACATAATAAAATAATATTTTCACAAAATATATTTGATAAAATATATCGGCTAAAAAAATTAAAAAATAGTTAAAAATAATATAAAATTAAACTCACAAAATATTATTTTAACAATAATATTTTCATAAAAAAAATTGTTTAAATAATTATTAATTATACTTATACTAATAAAATAATTTATATTATAAATTAAACATAAGATAATAAACTATCTTCTTATAAAATAAATTTAAATAATATAAATTAATTCTCATAATAATATAATTAAATAATTTATGTAACTTATTTTAATCTCATATTTAAATTAATAAAATATTATCATAAAGATAATTTTAAAAATATTAGTTAAAAATATAATCAAATAATTAATAATTTATAATTATATTATTAAGTTAATATTAACTAAAAATTATTATTTAAAGTTAAAAAGTTAATAAAAAAAGAAAAAAAACGATGACTAAATAAAAAAACTGCAACAATAATATTAAATGCTTCAGTTGCAACTTGTGTTGGCGCAGGAACCGGTGATAAAAACCTCGTGACCCGGGGTTCCTATCTTGGGTTCAATATCTGATTCTCCAAAATGTCTTATCGTTTGGAGAATTAGACTAAAATTGAAGTTGATTCTGGCTGTCAAATGCAGCGAATAAGAAAAAAAAAACATCTCAACCATTTGTCCCTTGTTCGGATTAGAAAAGTTAGGTCAATGGAAAAAGAGGAACCCAATGGCTTGTTCTATTTCTTTAATAACTAAATAAAAAAGGCACTTATTCAAGTAAAAAAATTAACATTTAATTATTTTATGATGATAAGACTTCAAATAAATATAACTAAGGTTAAAATTATTCTTTAATATTTTCATATTATTTAATTTGTTTAACTTTCAACATATTATATTAATTAGTCAAATATTTTTTGACATATTAATATAATCAACTATTAGATAGTCTGATGGTAATAAATAAATTTACATTATTAATACTGTTAATTATTATTTTTAATGATTATTGTAATACATTAATCTAATTTTATTATTCCTTATTTTTTATTCAGCCAAATGCTAATAAACATCTTTCTAGTTCCAAAAAAAATTGTGCTCAAACAATTTATTATTATACACACTTATCTATAATCGAAGAACACCAATTCCCGGAAGACGATGATTGATTTGAGGAAGACATCATGTATCGGATTGAGGAACACAACGTTGACCAATCAAATGAAGGAACCTTTTGAAGTGAGTGAGGACAATAAAACGAATATAAACTTTCTCGTAAACATCTGTATATTTCACTGTTGCAAATTTTGATATAATCATATAACTACCACATTAAGTATCCACCCTTTCCTCTTTCCTAAAAAAATCACAATCTACAAGAATCCAATCAACGTTGAAGCAAGGATCACAAGAAATTCGCATATCGCGATATGTGTCAGGTAAAGAAACCAAGAATCAGGTTAAATATGACATGAACAAGCATTTGATTCAGGAAAAAAAATCAATCTGAATAAATTGCAAGGAGCCTTGATGTTTCGAATCCATTACAGGACCTCCCTTGGAAAAGAAACCGTACTAAAAAAAATGAATAAGTCAACGGAAAAGATCTTGAAGGTCAACCAAATCAGCGAGGACTCCAGCAGCTGTTGTATCATTTCCAGCCCCTGCACCCTGAATAACCAATGGGGAGTCTTTGTAACACCTGCTGTATATCTCAACCTGCAAGATAATATATCAATGGTGATCTTATACTAACATTGATGTAAAGCAATCACATATAATGATGCCATTATGGTGCTAATTCCTCTATCATGAGCTTATAAACAACCAGCAAGAAAATTGAGCTGGAAACTCATTCTTAATGTGGAAAGCTCTTTTGCTGGACAGAGAAAGGGGGCCGAAGCCCAATGTAAGAGAGCTACAGGCTTATGACCTGCTTATATCCTTTACATTAATTCCGGTGGATGGTAGGGAAGCCGTAGTGCTCCATTGGCCCTAGCAGTACCAATGTCGGAAGTTTTGAAAGTGCTCAGAAATGTCACAAGGAACATATATCTCATGGGACATGGTAACTGCTCTACCAAGGCAACATATTAAAGCCATATGGCAATTAGATCGCAATGGAAACTCAGATATATACTAGAAAACCATACAGATAGAAACCATACAGATAGCCATATAGCATTTTAAACTTTGGCGTTAGATATGAGGAGTGATTTTTTTATACGAGGTAACTTTATACCAAAATACGATTGCAAGAAATGCCATGATGGCTGATCTAACACAATGAAAAGAATAGATAAGTGTACCATGTTGTCACTTCCCCTCAATCTCCCTAAGGGAGAATCTTTAGGTAGCTCTTTTAGACCAACCTCACACCTGCAAGCAAAGTTTACTGAAGTGAGAAGAGAATACAATGGAGATTAATGATTTGTTTTGATCAAGTATTAGGATATCTTGTGATGAAGATAACATCTTTTAGATGTTGTGCCCCTTGTCATTGCTCAGATAACCATAGTGGTTCATCCTCTAAAATATTACATAAAGTTCTCAAGAACTAATGATACCAATAGTTCTACCTTATTTATGATCATTATAGTCAAGGAGAGCAAAATATAAGAACCTTAAAAAACCTTTAAAATTTGATAAATATTAACAGATGAAGTACTAATTAATTTTTCAACACCGAAGTACGACACAGAAGTTCTAATTATGTTTTGACACTGAAGCTGAAAGGAAAAGGTCAAAAAGCCATCAAGAGATGAATCACAAACATATTGTTACTTCTCCATAAGAATATTTAGCAAGAGGTGATCCAGTTTACTCCATACGAATCCTCTATGGCTAAGATTTTTTTTGAAGATATCAAGATATTAATTTTGACAAGTCATAAATGATTATTAATATTAAAGAAAACAAAAAACAGCTTAGATTTCAGACTTTGCATCAAAGCACTACAGTTACAGTTGTTGGAGATATTAAATATTTTGATATGTTTCCACATGATTTATTTATTTTTTTAATTTTTTTGAGAATGGGAAGGATGGTTGCCAAGTAGTGCAGCCATCCAATTTTATTAGCTTGGAGATCATTTACATGCGATTATAATATTACAAGAAACTAATTAATTTTCTTTATCATTCACTATTCTTTTATATCACAGAGACATAATTCGGCATAAATGTCCTTGTAAACAACCTTAACAGAGATTGTCAAGAGAACAATTACTCTTTTTTGAGAGGGAAAGAGGATGATTAACCTGAATATTAATTATTTAGAAACATATATTGATCCAAATGTTTTACAATGTCAAGTTACGTAGAGGTTTCAATTTCCTAATATCCAATCCCCCCCCAGTAAAACATTCTCTACATAGAACCAACCTCCACAAAAGATCACATCATTTCGTTGTAACCAAATAGTCCATAGTAAAGTAAAGACATAGCCCCTCATAATATCATGTGAACTTCTAGATATGCTCAGTTCAGTAATTGTAGGATACATCCTCGAAGTATTCACAGCAGCATGAATATTCAAATAGTAAACAAGGATCCACATGAGCAAATGGAATGACTTTTAAATACAACATAATCGCTCCCCTTTAGACATGATAAAACCTTAATTAGATGGAAACAACTTACTCTAATAATGATAGAAATTACAACTCATTTGGAAATGGGTTAAAAAGAAAATTACTTTGAGGCTTCAATCATGCATACATAGCGAAGGACCTTGCCCTTTAAACTGGCAGCTCTAGCTCTTTCTGAAAGATCTCTATCAAGTGATGGAAGACCAGTTCTAAGAAAGTCTTCTGTGGACAATGAGTTTGGCCCCAATTCAACAGGGTACAAACTTTCAACCTGAAAATCATAAAAGATAATAACAAGAAATACTTAAAAGTTTTCATATTAAAATCATCATATCTAGGTAGAATAACAAGAAATGAAGTATATTATTAAGAAATACGCCTATTGTTTCATATCTGAACTGGGAAATATAACGAGATTATTGCCGCATCGGTTCAAACTTTCCTTTGCAGATCTGGCAATAACCTTTATGGAGCAAAATCATGTGATAATGACCAAACCTTGACATCATCCATGTTAATCCTCCATCCAATAAGCCGAGCGAGAATCAACCCCTGTTCAAGTGAAGAACATGAATTAATCATGCGATTCATGCCACAGATAGATGTTTCTTTAAGTGACATTTATTAAAGTTATTTGTCTATATATCAACAAAATAATGTATTTATAATGGAACAACTTTAATTCATAACAAATTATTTCGATTCTCCATCAGTTCATGCTAGTAGAAGCTCAACTGTGTTACATCAGAAAAAAAGACAAACCTTTTCACCTTGAACCAAGAATAAAAGAGAAAAGATCAACAATCTAATAAATCAGACAAGCATTTTAACATAACTGAGTAGCACTGGACTTCAAATTTAAACCAAGTTACATGTTAGAATATGAAAAAATATCTTCATCTAGATTAATGTGAGAAGATAAATACACAAACCTTTCTGGCCACATCCATACCACTGAGGTCATCACGGGGGTCTGTTTCAAAGGAAATATGTTATACTACATCTGAGTATTACATATAATATAACAATTAATAAATAAGTATATAACAGGAAAAAAGATAACTACAGGCGTGATATATGTACTCGAAAGGAAACATAAAGTTATTGTAGTTTAATCATTGTTCATAAAATTGCATAGACCTAACTCAAAGGTAACAAGAGGCATATTCTGAAATGATCTAGACCAGTATAACATTATAGGTAAAAAGTAACCAAAACAGAATTTTGACATTCACAAATAACCCAATCAAAATATAAAAGAGATAGATAAAACTTTCTCAATGCTTCAATATATAATACGTGAGAAAGTGTAAGTGTAAACAGGAGAAGTATCATTGAAGGTTCAGAGACAAAATATTTCTGTGCATTTGGATTTTAAAAGGAGTATAAATATGGATAGTCAACGACATAAAGGATCATGTATTATAATATGATTGCAACAGTGTAAAACAAAGAATTTCATTCGCATAAAAACAGAACAGAGATGTTTCGCCCAAAAAAAATGGAATAGAGATGTAAAACAGCAAGAATCAGTATGTCTACTAAATTAAACGGAGGATACTCATATTGTACATAGCCTCAACAATTGACAGAAAACATTCTTCTAAAAGAGATAACTGATATATACAATGAACATGCCCATGACAAAGTTATGTCTGTAAAGGCTAACTCGTCGCTCACAAGGAGTTCGAATTCTGCTATATCCAGGCTCAAAACAATTTGAGCTGAAAGCTGGGTATTTGGTTCAAACCAAATATGAAGCCCAGTTCAAGATGGATCAAGCACTGTTCAGTCAATCTCAGCCGTTTTAATGTTATATCTTAAAACTAAGGCTCCGTATGTTTTGATGAAAATAAATTCATAAGAAAAATGAGAGGAAGTGAATTCTTGGAAAATGATTTATTTTCAAGTATTTGATAATGGCTATAAATATGAAGGAAAATGGTCTTGGAAAGGTAAATGAAGAAACTTTGTGAAAGGAAAATGATTTCACATTTAAAAAATGTACTTCATTTTCCAAAAAGTTAACTTCCATTTCTGGTCAATAGGAAAGTATTTGGTTCAAACCAAATATGAAGCCCAGTTCAAGATGGATCAAGCACTGTTCAGTCAATCTCAGCCATTTTAATGTTACATCTTAAAACTAAGGCTCTGTATATTTTGATGAAAATAAATTCATAAGAAAAATGAGAGAAAGTGAATTCTTGGAAAATGATTTATTTTCAAGTATTTGATTAATGGCTATAAATATGAAGGAAAATGGTCTTGGAAAGGTAAATGAAGAAACTTTGTGAAAGGAAAATGATTTCACATTTAAAAAATGTACTTCATTTTCCAAAAAGTTAACTTCCATTTCTGGTCAATAGGAAAGTATTTTTCGGTTAACCAAATATTTTTGTGTTACCAAATAGCGGAAAGTAAGGAAATTATTTTCCTGGAAACACTTTCATCAAAAGAAACCGACCCCAAAACTGAGAAAAAAGATGCTGACCTGGTTCTGTGTACCCAAGGGATTTAGCAGCTAAAACAACTTGGCTGAATAATTTACCATCCTGAATTTCACTCATCACATAACCTAGTGTGCCTGAAAGAAGTTCTCTGTTATGAGAACATTAATAACAGAACTCAAACAATGATGCATTAAAGAGATTTCTTTTTATAGGAAGAATAAAGATATTTCTTTGAAGACACACCACTCAAACTCCCAACGATGCAATGTATCGGATCCCCCGAAGCAAGTACACGAGTTACAGAAGCTATTACTGGAAGTCCTGCTCCAACCTAGGAAGAAAAAGTATTCAAAGTTTAGGGAGAAATATTGTTAACAAATATTTGTAAAATTGTAATCCTCGAAGAAAAAGAAAAAGAAAAAGTGGTAAACCAATAAAGTTAATAGAAGCATGCAACATGCTTAGCATATATTAGCTATAGCATGACAACAGTAATATCATTTTTACAATATTTGGTCAAATGGAATGGAACATTTTGGGCCTAACCGAAGAAAATGCCCGATAGTCAATTGAAGGCATAGATACAGATCCCACTAAACTCATTTAGAAGGTTGCATGAGAAAGAGAAAACTTTCCAACATAAGTAGTCAATGATTATGTTCCTTTTAACATTATCTATGGTGAGGCAATGTAGGATAAGTATAAAAAAAGTGAGGAAAGATATTGCAAAATAATAATTCAAATGAGATCAGAAGATTATGAAGTACTCATTCAGACCTCGCCAATGACTTGCAAATTCAATAAGATACATGAGATAGGAATAAATCATGCTTGGGAACAATGAAAACTAGTTGTTTGAACATGAACCCCTACAAACAAAAGTATTGGGTCATTTATGATGAAGGTAAAACAAGAGAGAGAGAGAGAGAGAGAGAACTGTTGTCAGAACAGAGTATGTATAATAAAATTGGAAGTAGATTAAGAATTTTTGTTAGCAATCACAGAGTAAGTTAACAATATAAGAATCATGCCCATTAAACTAAAAAGTGTTGGAAAGTAACAAAAACTAAAGGAACTTATGGTGAACACATACAGTTGACTCAAACCGAATTCGGCGAAAGTTTGAGATCAGCTTCTCATATTCCACCTAAAAGAAAATCAGCATGTTACAATATCAAATTGAATCGAGAGAGAGAGAGAGCATTAATGTGATACAAGATTAATTATATAATTTACTAGAGAATCAAAGACACACCATGCTGCAAGTAAGCGGCTTCTTGTTTGCCAGCACAACACAACATCCAAACTCAATGACCTGCTTCAGAACATTAATGGTCTCTGAACTGGCAGAACAATCAACCACAACTAGACCTGTTTGTGGAAGAAAACATTGAAAACAGAATATAAATATTCACAGAATCATGCAGAAAGTGAAAGGTGAACCATTGCCAACCTGAGGCATGCTGCCAAAAAACAATGATGCATAGTTCACAGAAAAATCGCAACGGATAATAGCAAAAACTATTGCAGGCAGTGCAATCGAGAATAGGATCACGACTACAACACGCAGAAGACCCAAAAGCAACAACTTAGTTAGATTCATGTACCAACAAGATAATAGCAAAAACTATTGCAGACAGTGCAATCGAGAATAGGATCACGACTACAACACGCAGAAGACCCAAAAGCAACACCTAAGTTAGATTCATGTACCAACCAGTGGAACTACCGAGGAGGCGAGCGATGTCTGCAAGCTTTGACATCATTTCCGACTCTTCCAGTACTTGGCATGGCCCTGAAAAGAGAACAAGAAATGTCACGTCCAATTGAGAATCATGGGAGGCAATTGAAAGAAGAACGAGTTTGCAGAGATCCCACCATTGGCGAACGCCGAAAGGGAAGTGCCGGAGGATTTGGCCAGGCAAATCTCCTTCAAGAAATCATCTTCCAGACCCATTGCCGCGGCATCTTGAACCAGGAGCAAGGATCTGCTGTCACCAACCCCCACCACTCGAAGAACCAAACCCTGTGAGAAAAAGGAACGATGCAGTATATAATGTTGCTATCGGAATTTCCCGAAAACAATAAAGATTCGGAGAGAGAAGAAAGAAGAAGGAAGTGCCTGTTCGGAGTGAAGCGAGCGGCAGGCAGCTATGTGGTCCAGCAGCTGCCGACCAACGCCGCCGCAGCCCAGCAGCAGGAGAGGAATGGTGGTCGTCTCCTTCATTCTCCCAGTGTTGGCCTTCAGATTCTACTCCGCCTTTTTATCAAACACTTGGAGGGAGTTGGGAGATTGGAAAGTTAAAAAGTGTGAAGAAAACGGAGGGGCGTCACCCGCATATCGAAAATCAAATAATAATTTTATTTAAATCAATATATTCTTATATTAGTATGAGTTTTTATGGTTTATTCAGGTTAAAATATATATTTTTTCACCTTATTTTGGATTCAAAGAAAAATAAATTGAGATAAATAAAGGAGATATTACTAACAAACTGGTGAGCCCGGTCAAAGTGATTTATCTAGGATTTGAATTTAAGGTCGCTAGCTTCGTACTTATGTATCATGAATCACTTTTGAGCCATGATTCATGTAAGGTTGTTCGCTGCGTCGACAAACCTTTTTTTTTACCTCTTTGTGCGTCGCCTCGTGAAAGCATTTTGATATTTTTAAGAGATTGATATTGCACACAAATAGTAATCTTGATTGAAAAAGAATTATAATGATGATGTGAGGTGTGAAGGAACCTACAAGGATTGTACCCAACTTCATAATATTTGTAACAGCGCCATTAGTTGATTAACAAAAGAAACCAAGTAAAATAGTGCTTAAAAAGTGAAAAAATATATAAAATCAAGATAACTTTGGTACTTCATAGGCAGCCCATAGCCCATGACATTCTTCCGTCATCCTGGTCATTACAACGTCGTTCCATCTTTTGCATGAATTGTCGTAGTGCTTTCGCAAACTCGACTTATTTCAACATTTGACCTTCTCCTCGAATAAAGTATTCCTTACGTTTCAAACCTCAAATAGCAATAACTTCTTCAACTTGTTAAGCAAAAGTATTCTCTTATTCAATGTTTTCTTCAAAAGTCATAAGCAAGCCGACATAGATAATGGGATCATGATGTAGTTGTGAGGGAAGCTTTAGCTTGCATGCCACTTTTTAAACCTTCTTTGGGATAAAAAGGACTTTCATCGTGCATCTTTGTAATGTTGCACGAGGCCAAGGTTTACACAATTACAATTCTAACTCGTAAAATTGCATGAGTTTAAGATTCTAAAGATCAAATTAGGTAACAAGCTCGGTTAGACTCGAAATAAACTCAATAGAATCGGATAGAATTGATTGATTTCACATCTAGACTCGACAATTTTATTATTTAGATATTTAAGTAGTATTTGATGATATAATTGGAAAGAAGTTATGGAGACAGGTATTAGAAGCCTTATTTTATATAAGTGTGTCAAATATGAAGTATATCTATATCTTTTAAAATAATAAATATTTGTTACAAATATTTATAACTAAAATTCCTTAGGGTATATATATTTTTAATTTTAATGTACATGGAATCTAGAAGTTTATTTCTCGAATTTATGACTTGAGTTTACCAGATGTAAAACGAGTCTACGTAAATTCTCGAGTTTGAAAATCTTGCATGAGACTTTTGTGCAAGCTTTTCCCACAAAATCAGAGATGTTATATAACTTAACCAAGACTTATTCTCTGACCTCAAAGTTCACTTCTCAACAATCCATGTTTGCCCCTCTTCTTTAGATGCTTGGTTGCTCTATGAAGGCAAGATTAGGCAATATTATTCTAATCAAGTTACTCCCTTGCATGCGATGAGAGTTAGTGGCTTTGATATCATAAGTAGTTGTAACAACATTGGAAGTGAAGTGTTACTACCCCGTCACTATTTTGAAAGTACTATGATTGGTCAACTCGCTTCTTTGGAAGTTGTAAGAAAATTGAGTAACATAATGCATGATAAATGGTAAAACTATTGTTGCACCCTCTTTTTTTGTCACACCTACAATAACTTTGTCAGAATACCAACATGTTCCCCCTATTTTTGACATATGTACACTTTCCTCAATAGTCGTGATGCATGTTAAATTAGTCATGTTTCATAGCATATTTGGTCCAAATTTCACTCATTTCTACATCACATGCATCATGTTATGTACTTATTTGCATTTATTTATTTTAAAATAGAAAACTACATAAGTTATGAAATTTTATTGTCTAAGAGGCAAGAGGATAAAAAGATGAAGACACTAAAAAATGACACTCAAATTGGAGTTAAAATGGGTCCGGAATGACGATTTTAAGTTGAACATATTTGCAAGACTGTCAGTCACGTCCGTGACAGAAAAGTCATGACCTGTGATAAACCAAAAACGACCTATAACTCGTTTTCATGCCCACAATTTGCTTGTTACGGCCAGGGTAGCTTTGATCATGGTCGTGACAGAAGAGTCACGACCCTGGTCTTCTATGAAGGAACCTATTATCACACTAACCACCATGGCAAGCAATCAAAATGTGAAGAATTCATCAATATATACCATTTGTACAAAATTCCAGTGGGTGACACCCCTAGAAGTGAGTTTCGGCCTCAGTCATGGCCATGACAATCCTTTCACAACCCGTGACAACTACAAAATTTTTTCTTCGTCTTCAGTTACGGTCGTGACAAACCTATCATGGGCCATGACAATGTGCAGGAAAAATGTATTTCCATGATTTTGAGGTTGTTTCAAATCCTTTTTCGACGGTTCTAATTTCTTTTGAAGCTTGATCTTCACATGGACGATTCTCATTAAGTCTAGGGTTCTTCTAACCTATAAATAACCCTCAAAACCTCAAAGTGTGGATGCTTCTTCAAACCTTGCCTACCCACAAAGGAGAAGACAAAGTGCTACAACAATCTTTTTGAAGGGTGATCACCGAGGTGTTTTGATTCTGAATCTTTTGTATATCTTCCCTTTTTTTTATATTTCAAAGGATGAACTCTCATGTCTATTGTTAGGTTTATATTTTGAAGAATTTTATTGTAAAGGGAAAATTGGATAAACCCTAGCTTTTAATATTAATTCAAGTTTATTCAATCTTTTATGCGTTGATGCGACTTTTTTTACCTATATCAAATCTCCGGTTATGACGTCAAAAACTTGATGCGTTCTAAATACACTAGCAAGCGCACTAGTCGTTCAAGTAATATAATGAAAAGAGTAAGGATGTCGAACCCACGAGGACTAATGTAACCTAGCCT
>LTAE01006907.1:0-37457 GCA_001647135.1 Pontederia paniculata
ATTCCTTCAACTCAGGTCGACCACTACTCTGAACTTGAATATATCCTGTTACAGAAATCAGTTCAACAAGTTCATTAGTACATGATGAGTTCACTTACAAATTTGTAATCAATCAAAATATTCTCGGGATCTTAGATTCAACAGTTCTCTGTTTTGTCATTGCCTTTAGATGCTTAGAAGCTCAAGTGTTGATGGTTGGAGTGGTAAGGAATTTAATGCCTCATGGATCTAATGCTACAATAGCTCACATAGTAAAGCTCATGAGATAGTTAAGCATGATAGATGATCCTCGTCAATTATCAAAAGTCAATTCTGGGCAGTGAAAGCTATGTGGCACTAAAAAATCAATATTTGTTTATAAGGCAGTGATGTAGCTAGTTTTGTTCTTTTTCTTTCCTTTATCTTCCGATGGCAAGTTTTTTGTAGCAACTCTTCATATATGAACAAACATAATATTTTATGTCGATAATGTACGAGCTCCACAAATTTGCTTGATCATTATATACATCATCTCGTGAGTACGATATCTTTAAGAAATTTTAATGCAAGTAGCTTATTTGTAACTGATGTCAACACATGATTTTTCTTGTTGTTTTTTATGGTTGAAAATATGTAAATCATTTTGTGTGCCAAAAGTTATTCAAATAATTGTTTTTTAATTATGAACTTGCTATGTAGAAAAAGAATATTATAATGGACTTTCTATCGTTGTAATTGATATTTAGTTGTGGAATTTTATTATAATTCGTATGTTTAATATCTCGTATATTAGTTTTTCTTCTATTCACTTTTCATTTTATTAGGTTTTCAAGAACTCTATATAAATCATGTATAGATAGCATTGGATGAATGAATAGTTGAATAGTTTAGTTCTTAGATGGATAGATTTAGACAAATAATCTACTTAGAGTTTAGACGTAGATTAACTTAGTAGATTTTCATCGATTGGTATTAGGATCTAATCGTCTAAGGATCCATCCTCCTCTCCTTTCAATCTTCTACGAACTCCTATTCATCTCATCCATTAGATATGTTCTTACATCTCTTATCCACCTGAAAAAAAACTTAATGTTCACAACAACAACCCTTCACCTACTCATCATCATCAAATGTTGTATTCGTCGCTCCAAAACATCTTCACCATCATCAACTTCTCTATTTGTAGTTTCGTCGAGTGTAATCTTCCACAACACCATCTCCATCATGCTACAAGGCACCACATGTACTTATTGCAAGAAGAGATTCACCATAAAGATTGCTTCCTTGTTAATGTCTTCCATTGATAGAGATCCTTTTCACTATCCACCTTCCAAGAACCGTTGCACCATAGTTAACCACCAATGATGTCTAAATCAAAGCTAGTATAGCTCCATGCTATTGTCACCTTCTAGTCTGCAGCTTCTATCGACCTTCTTTGGCGTCTAGTTTGTTTCCTACTGACTACTCAGACATATATGAATATGTTTATATTATATTTCATTTCATTTGTTTTCTTGTCGACATAAGTAAGTAAAAAGGTGAAAAAATAAATGAGAAATATTTTCCTCTTGGAAAAAAATCGAATCATTTTATTACTTTGTCGAGCAATAGTTTTGATCCCCATGATCCTAGTTTTCGTCCATGTTTTGGGTCACATCATACTTTCACATTATTGATGTTTGAGATTTTTATTCGTAAGTGTGATATTCTATATATTAAGTTTCAAACTTATGGATCATTTTCTTATGTTAGGCCATTACGTCAGTTTAAAATTTCTTCTCCGCTCGCTATCTCCTAAGCGTCAGAGGCATTTACTCGTGTGTGAGTGAGTAAGTTCATGCCTGATCGACATACTACACATGCATAACAGGAACTTATCACAAAGATAATTCATGAAAAATAAGCTTTATTTATCAAAAGAGTTTGAGTAAATTTCTTCATTACATCATACGCAATCCTAGTGCATTTACATGCCTCAAAAAGGCTTCTCTAGTAATTGCTTGGTGAACGGATCAACAACCATTTTATGCGTGGATATGTACTCAACTAATATTTGTCCTTTCACTTCTTTGTCTCGTACAAACTTGTATTTTGTGTCAATATATTTCCCTTTACAATGTTATTNAACGGATCAACAACCATTTTATGCGTGGATATGTACTCAACTAATATTTGTCCTTTCACTTCTTTGTCTCGTACAAACTTATATTTTGTGTCAATATATTTCCCTTTACAATGTTATTTCTTGTCATTTACATAAGCGATGACAGCTTGATTATCACAGTATAGGACCGCTTTCTTCATTGCATCATTTGTGAAGCGTAAGTGTTGAAGGAACCTCTTTAGCCACAAAGCCTCTTGCACTGCAGCTGAACATGCGATGAACTCTACTTCCATAGTAGACAATGCTACATAATTCTGCTTCTTGCTACTCCATGTGATAGCACCATTGCTAAGCAGAAACCGCATATCCGGAGGTGAACTTTCGTTCGTCAACGTCGTCTGCCCAATCAGCGTCTGTATAACCAGAAAGTTGCAAACTTCCTCCGTGATAACATAACGCAAAGTCAGCAGTGCCTTTAAGGTATCTCAATATTCTTTTCACCGCTTTTCAATGTTGGCATCCTAGATTCGCCTGATATCGACTCACTAGACCTACGACATAACATATGTTTGGTCGAGCACACAACATAGCGTACATCAGACTGCCGACTGCAGTCGCATAGGGGACAGATGAAATTTCTTTTTGTTCCTCTTGAGTCGATTACTTATGAAATTTATGGGTCGTACTATGTTTCACATTTCTATACCTATCCACCTACTTATGGTTATGGACCTTACGGTCATCATAAAAAACTTCACAATAAGAGTCATCTTCACACAATCCTTGAATAGATTCTTTACTACGTCTTTCTATTTTTCATGATGCATCGCGCTTATTTGTTAAAGGTAGAATGATAGCTTTGATATGTTACCGTTCCCCTAATTCTTTTGCCCCCTTGATAGTCGAGTTAGATCATACAAATATTTTTCTTATCAAGTTGACAATTTCGCATCTCATTGATACTCCTCTTATTGAGTTGTAAGTTAGTTTTTAGGAAGTTATTCCTATTTGAAAACTTCTAATACCAACACACAACTTTCTATTTATTTTAGTTTCTTACTTTTTAGTTTTTACTCTTATTTGTGATCTTATGGGGCAACCTCTCTTACTTCTAGTGATTTCTCAAGAGATCTAATATTCTATTAGTTTGATGATTTCATCATTTTTGAAACTTTCACACAAGTCTCATTAGCTCTTTTCGTCCATCGGATCGAATATCTGCAGTGTTATTGCTTGGATTTCTAAAATTCATTTTCAATATTTTGGATGTTGTCACTCTGCACATGTAGTGTGTTACAACTTTTCTTAGCCATCACACACAGTAAACAAATTTATTATCTTCCAAATTATTTGAATGATTAAAATATATATTTATTACTTTACGAATTATTGTTTCCCTAGAAAATTAAAAATAATAAACTAATTATTAATTTATTAATTCTAAATAAAAAAATAAACTATTAATTCTAATAAATTATCAATAAGATCAGATTTTAAATATTTAAAATTTTCTCCATGAAAAATAAAAAAAGTAAGAAATTTAATTATTATTTTTAAGAGTCATAACTAAGATAAATTAAGAAAATTTAAAATTGCAATCCTCAACTAACAATTATTTTAAAATATCAAAGTCAATTTATTATTAATTTTAGATTTATTATTAAAAAAGAAAATTATTTTCTTAAAGAAACCTAACAAAGTAAATGAAGGCAAATTTAAAATTCTGATAACAAATAGTACATTATCAAACTAAGAATTAATAATAATAATAATAATAATAATAATAATAATAATAATAATAATAATAATAATAATAATAATAATAATAATAATAATAATAATAATAATAATAATAATAATAATAAGAAGAAGAAGAAGAAGAAGAAGAAGAAGAAGAAGAAGAAGAAGAAGAAGAAGAAGAAGAACATAAAGAATCAAAGTAAATTAAGAAAAATCTAAATTTGAATTTTTAATTATCTTAAAATTATGGTTTCCATAAAAAAGGTAATAAAGTATTAATTCGTTAAAAAGAGTTAAAACTCAAGTAAAATAATAAAATTAAGTTTACTTTATTATTATTTTAAGAATAGAAATAAAGTCTTATGTAAAGCGTCAAATGCATAATTTTTAAACATTTTTTTGAAAAAGATAAATAAGTAATTTAATATATAATAACTATTTTAAATTAAGAAAAAAATAAAATTCTAATCGTCAACTAACAATTATTTAAAGCATAGTGAAATAAATTTATTATTAATTTTATAATTGCTATTAAAAAAAGAGAATTGTTTTTTTTAAGATTCCTAAAAAACTAAACTAAGACAAATTTGAAATTCTGATTTAAAATAAAGAGACATTATCAAACTAAAAAAAACAATCAAAGATATATCAAAAATAACATTAAGAAATCAAAGTTAATTAAGAAAGTTATAAATTAAACTTTTTATTTATTTTAAAATAATGTTTCCCTAAAAATAAGAAATGTAATGAAATATAATTAATTAAAAAGAGTTAAAACTCAAGTAACTTAATAAAATTTTCAGTTTACTTTATGATTAATATTTTGTGAATATTTATTTCAATTACTTAGTAATTATTTTAAGAATAATCATTAAAAAATATTTCAATTGAATATTATTTTGATCTCTTTCTAAAGAATAAAAAACATATTTTTATTACTTTACAAATTATTGTTTCCCAAAGAAAATAAAAAATAATAAACTAGTAATAAATCTAAATAAATACTTTTAATTTATTTATATTTGAAGAATATTTTCTCCATGAAAAAAAAATGAAAGAAAGGAAGAAATTAATTATTATTTTTAAGAGTCCTACTAAGGTAAATTAAAAAAAAATAAATTTGGAATCTTCAACTAATAATTATTTAAAAATAGTGAAGTAAACTTATTGTTAAAAAAATAAAATTATTTTCTTAAAGAATCTTAACAAAGTAAATTAATGATTTTGAAGAGTCATGTGATAATAAACTTTGTTGTGCAGCAAATTAGACAAAATTTAGACTTAAAAATGATATTAAAATCAATTTGTTTATTCTGCCCTGCGAATTATCATAACCCATGACAGAAATGTTACGACTGTGATTGAAGGATTGCGTTTTGTCTCGGTCGACATTATGGCCCATGACAGAAATGTCACGATTGTGACAACATTGTAGAAACGTCACGACCTGTGACCAAATGGTCACGACCGTGACCGAACATCAATTTTGCACATAATCTTATCATGGCCCGTGATCTAACAATCATTTCTATGATCGAACGTTCTTTACATCATCTAGCGCATCATAGCTCGTGATAGAGTTGTCACGGCCATGACTGAACAAACTTGATTTCCTCCGAGGTTTCACGAGCCTTGATCTAAAAATCATGGGCATGACCGAATACTCCACGATCGTCGAATCTCACGAGTCACAACCATGATCGTCAACTAATGATCGTGGCTTTTCTTATTTGTTAAATATTAATAGTTTGAGAACTGATTTTACTTCAAATTATGGTGGTCTTCTTCCATCGTACTATCAAGTACCCTAGACATACGAAAGTACAATATTATATAGATTTTAACTTTAAAAACTAAAATGAAGTGAAACCAAGAATAATATGATGTATATGTCAATGAAATGTATGAAAATGAGACTAAAAATACTATGAACAACATGACTAATTTAGCACACATCAAGCAATGTAGTCCGGATGGGTGATAACCAATAATAAATAACAACGAAAATAAATCTCATATTAGGGCAAGTAAATCATTAGAAACAATCTTGATGACATTTGATAAATAATAATAAATAATCGAATATACGATAAGACATACAATGATCAATGGATATTGATGTTTAGTATCAATGTTTTCATCTATTGTTATGACAAATTTGTAATCTGATGTTCAATGTAACTCGATATTGTAGTTTTGAAAACAATGGTTAAATAATTGGAAGTTTATTTTCAACTTCATTTATAACTTATCATTTTAGGAAGAACTCTTCACCACATTATAGGTATGCCATGTAAACAATACAGCTACATATGCTAATGATCAGTGGTGGATCAAGATAGAACAAGTGCCCTCTTTAGAAAAAGGTATATTACTCACTTTAGATTAAACTCCTTATCAACGAACAATAAAAGTCATGCATTCGGTTTAATTTGATGTCCCTTGAATTTTATTCTTATTCTTGAATGTATGTACTATCGTTGGATTTGATGAAGTAAGGATTAGGAATAATTGATAATTAATTAAGAAATTAATTAATATTTTTAAGAGTCATAACTAAGGTAAATTAAGAAAATTTAATGTTGTAATCCTCAACTAAAAATTATTTTAAAATAACGAAGTAAATTTATTATTAATTTTATATTTATTATTAAAAAATAAAATTATTTTCTTAAAGAAACCTAACAAAGTAAATTAAGACAAATTTGAAATTTTCGTAACAAATAATACATTATCAAACTAAGATATAATAATAATAGTAATAATAATAATAATATTATTATTATTATTATTAAAGAATCAAAGTAAATTAAGAAAATTCTAACTTTGAATTGTTAATTATTTTAAAATAATGGTTTCCCTAAAAAATGGTAATAAAATATTAATTCGTTAAAACTCAAGTAAATTAATAAAATTTTAAGTTTACTTTATTATTATTTTAAGAATAGATAAAGTCTTATGTAAAGCGTCACATATATAACTTTTAAATATTTTTTTTGAAAAAGATAAATAAATAATCTAATATATAATTATTATTGTAAATTAAGAAAAAAATAAAATCTTAATCGTCAACTAAAAATTATTTAAAACATAGTGAAATAAATTTATCATTAATTTTAGAATTGCTATTAAAAAAGAGAATTGTTTTTTAAAGATTACTAAAAAATTAAACTAAGACAAATTTGAAATTCTGATTTAAAATAAAGAGACATTATCAAATTAGAAAAAAAAACAACAATCAAAGATATAGCAATAATAGCATTAAGAAATCAAAGTTAATTAATAAAGTTCTAAATATATTTTTTTATTTATTTTTAAAATTATGTTTCTCTAAAAAATAAGAAAGGTAATGAAATATAATTAACTAAAAATACTTAAAATTTAAGTAAATTAATAAAAATTTCAGTTTACTTTATGATTAATATTTTTAGATTATTTATTTCAATTGCTTAATAATTATTTTAAGAATAATCATTAAAAAATATTTCAATTGAATATTATTTTATATTTTTTAAAGAATAAAAAACATACTTTTATTACTTTACGAATTATTGTTTCCCAGGAAAATAAAAAATAATAAACTTATAATAAGTGCAAATAAATATTTTTAATCTATTAATGTTTGCAGATTATTTTCTCCATAAAGAAATGAAAGAAAGTAAGAAATTAATTATTATTTTTAAGAGTCCTAACTATTGTAAATTAAAAAAAAATAAATTTTCAACTAGCTATTATTTAAAAATAGTGAAGTAAACTTATTGTTAAAAAAGAAAATTATTTTCTTAAAGAATCTTAACTAAATAAACTAAGACACATTTAAATTCTGATTTAAAATAAAAGTACATTATCAAACATAGAAAATGAACAATCATGGATATAATAATAATAATAATAATAATAATAATAATAATAATAATAATAATAATAATAATAATAATAATAATAATAATAATAATAATAATAATAATAATAATAATAATAATAATAATAATAATAATAATAATAATAATAATAATAATAATAATAATAATAATAATAATAGAAGTAAATTAACTTAATTTTTTTATTTATATTTATTCTTTAAATTATGATTTCAATACAAATATAAGAATGATAGTACACACAACTTTTTTAAAAAAAATTATTTTGAGAAAAAAATAAATAATTAAATATATGATGATTATTTTAAATTTAGAAAATTTTGAAAAACCTAATTCTCAACTAATAATTATTAAATATAGTGAAATAAATTTATTATTATAGAATTACTTTTTTGAAAAGAGAATTCTTCTCTAAAGAGTCCTAATTAAGACAAATATAAAATTCTGATTTAATATAAAGAGTACAATATCAAACTAAAAATAAGACAATCAAAGATATATTAATAATAAATTCAGAAATCAGTAGATTAAGAAAGTTTAAAATTTAAATCTTTATTTTTTTTAAAAATTATATTTCCCCTAAAAATTAGAAAGTTAATAAAATATAATTAGTTAAAACTCAAGTAACTCAATAAAATTTTAAGTTTACTTTATGATTATTATTTTAAGAATACATATTTCAATTGCCTATTAATTCTTTTAAGAATAAATAGTAAAAATAAATATTTTTTTCAATTAAATATTAATTTCGAACTCTCTTTAGGAATAAATAATCAAACGCTTAATAATTATTTTTGAACTATTTTTAAAAGGCTAAAATGTTTGTGCTGCTCATTCTTTTAGCTGTAAGTTACAGCCCAACTTCACAACCGTCGGATCAAGGCACTCTCGTAATCCAAGTTACGGCTGCTCATCTTCTCGAGTAGAGCCAATTAAGTTGCAGTCACAATAACAATAACTCATCGCCGTCTCCAAACATGAGCAGTTATCGCTCCAAATTTTGTCCCATCGTCAAATCTGTGGAGTATACTTTCTCTCTCAAAGATTTCATGCATTGTCTTCCTTCTTTCTCATTCCTCTCTAGAGTAATCAAGATAATTTAAATTTGAGAGGATATCAACAATAAAAGCAACAATTTTTTGCACTGAGGACATAGAGATCGATGTGTGCTTTGAAAAAATGGTCGCAGATTATCCGACGGCTTTAACTTGGTCCATGTACTCGATGGTGATCCATGACAACATGAAAACCTGGACGTCGCCGGCATCATAGTATCCGCCCAATCAGAATACCAGATCCATCGTTTCCGGGAAGAAGTGAAAACACCAAGGAGAGAGAAAATAATGATGAAGTAAAAAAGAAAGATAGAAACCGTCCGATTAATCTAACGGCTGAAACTAGTGGCTGTAATTTGCAGCTCAAAATCTGTGTTGTACGTTCATCGACCCCTTTTTAAAAATATTATTAAAAAATTCATAATAAGTATCTTAATACTATTCTTACTCAACTAAAAGAAGAAATCTTTACACATTAAATTATTAAGGCAAAATAATTTTAACTCCTAATAATTTAGTTATGTGCTAGATATTTTTAAAGTGGTTATTATATAAGTAAAATCCTATGTCAAATAATTTAATAAAATTTTAAATATTAAATTATTATTAGTTTTGGAATTATTATTTTCAATATAATTGTTATTTTAAAGAGTTCTTATAGAATAAGTTAAGAAGCTAACATTTCTAGTTCAAAATCAATTGTACGCTCACAAATTAAAACTATTAAAATGTCAAAGTTATAAGATAGTAATTTATAATTATTTTCTAAATTATATTTTTCTGAGAAAATAAGATAATTATCTAAAAATAGTTCAAACTAATAACTTTTTTGAATTGAAAGTTTATTTTTTTATTTGAGAATATTTGTTCCATGAAAAAGCGTTAAAATGGGTATTATTTTTAAATGACCTAACAAGAGTAAAATTTTTAATTTTCAAATTTATTAATTTTTTATAGTTAGTCTAATTTCAAGTGTATTTTCACAATTTCTCAAAATAATTATTTTGAAAAGTACATTTAAAGAATAAATATATAGTTTACAAAATCTTATATTTGAATTTATATTATTATATACAGAGGAGATTAAGTTGACTTACAAAATAACACATCTTTATTTTCATATTTTTATTTCAACTTATATTTTTTGAGATTTTTTTTTGTTTTCATATTAAATTTTAATATTAGAATTTGAATAATAGAATTATGAGTTTGAACAGTTATGTTTACAATTTTTATTTTATTCAATAAATATTTATTCACCTTATTTTATTTTCATGTCAATTTTAAGTTAGAACTAAATTATTGATGAGATTATAAAGCTGCGATATTAATTTTTATGTTATAAAATAAATACTTTATGTAAAAACTGAAAATTGTGTTATGATTATTGAGTTGGAATAATTCTTGCATCTCATGAGTTAATAGATTAATTTGATATAATTAAAATTCCGGTGTTAATCTTTATATTTTATTCTAAGTGGTTGTTGGATGATTTTTTCAAAATTAAAAGGAAGAAAAATGCTTAATGATTTTTCGAACCAAAATCTACTCTCCTTAGTCCACTCACACGATTAAGAATCCTGGACTGGGCCAAATTGGATGAACGGCCCGTCAAGCCGGCATAGAAACCCTGCGCCTCCTCTTCCTCGACGGCGAGAGGAGAGAGGAGAGAGAGAGAGCGACGACGACGGCAATGGCGAGAATTGGGAAGCGGAAGAAGCCTGATGAAGCCGAAGAAGAGAACGCTAATTCTAAGNACGGCGAGAGGAGAGAGGAGAGAGAGAGAGCGACGACGACGGCAATGGCGAGAATTGGGAAGCGGAAGAAGCCTGATGAAGCCGAAGAAGAGAACGCTAATTCTAAGGGCTCAGAACAAAGAGCGAGGAAGACGGCAAAGATGGAGAAGGCGGAGACCCTGCCGTCGCAGATAAAGAACAAGGAGAAGCGGAGCGCCGTCCACGCGAAGCTCAAGCGCGAGAAGAAGTTAGCAAAGCGCAAGCAGGCTAAGGCGCGTGAGGAAGCCCACAACCGCGCCGTCGAGCTCGGCGAGGAGGTAAAAATGATGTCTTTAATTTTGGGCGTTTCTCGTTCATTATGGTTTGAAATGCTAAAGGTTCCTCCTCTTTTTTTCGGGAGCAGCCGCCGGAGAAGAATGTGCCGCGGACTATTGAGAACGCCCGGGAAGCCGACGAGACTGTCTGCAAGCCGGACGACGAGGAGGTGTTTGTTCATTTGTCCATGCTTTTGATTGTTTTCATAATATGCTTGTGTACTATTATCGTCTTTGGAATTTACGAAGAAATTACTTCATCTAGAGATGGTGGGTGCCTTTGCATGTTTCATGCTTTTGTCTGCAAAGCCATTTCAACAAAAATGCATCGAAATGATTCAATGCAGGATTGAATTTAGTGAATCCCCAGTAGTCTCGAACGTTTCATTCATTAATTTAGTTGGCCTGTCTCTTGCCTTGCCTGGAAGGGAAAAAAATGCAAGGAACCCTTTTAAGAAAACCACATCATCAATCCTGATTCTTGACCTTGAGGAGAGGTTATGTGTGGTTTTAAGGAGGCAGGGTTTATAATCACTTGAAGTCCAGGCCTTATATATGCTTGTCACTTCTGGTTCTAGTGTTTCTCCTAATCAAAGTTAGTGTGACAACTTTGCATTCTTCCCATTTGATGATAAATACCTTTTTTTTAATAATTTTATTTTTCTGTGCGGTTCAAAGAAAATCTGAGCCAATTAGATAAAAATGAGAAGAATCTTTTGTGGCTTCTGCTTTAATAAGAACCTTTCAAAAGATTTAGCAATTCTTTTTAGGTTGTATGATTGTATCTCCTTCATAAATTATGAAGTTTTCCTGCTTATCATTTGACTTTCAGCAATAAAATGATCTTTTCATCTCTCGCTGCAGTTGTTTGCAGGAAATGATGCTGATGAATTTAGCGGAATCCTTAAAGAAGAAATAACTCCGAAGATATTGATAACGACTTGTCGTTTTAATTCTACAGTATGCATCCATCATTTATTTGTCTGTTTTCTTTTTTTCCTTTCGGAAGTTATTTTAGATGTAAAAGATCTATCCTTAAAAAAAATGTAATAGATCTTGAGTTTTTCATCATTTTTTAAGTTTAGCATTAATGTCTGGAATATATCCAGGAATGTAAACTACTTTTCATAATTGAAATTTGTTTTTTTTGTAGAGAGGTCCTGCATTCATCGAAGAACTATTATCAGTAATTCCTAATTCCCACTACTATAAAAGGGGAACTTATGAACTGAAAAAGGTGTGTTACCTGATGTAACTGCAATGTTATGTACTACATGTCAATACAGTATTTATGTTATGATCTGTATGTTACTGAAGATTGTAGAATACGCAAAGGACAAAGACTTCACTTCAATTATAGTTGTCCATACAAACCGCAGGGAGCCAGGTAATTATTTGTCTCATGGAATCAAGATATGAAAACAAATTGTTTACATGTTTAATGTGCATCCATTCGTTTGTAGTGTGAAATAACCACCATGGAGATTTTGTTTATAGATGCCTTGCTGATCATTGCCTTGCCTGATGGACCTACTGCACATTTCAAACTTTCGAAACTTGTCTTGCGCAAGGAAATTAAGGTATCTGATGCACTTACGTTTCTTGTATTACTTGAGTAAAAAACCTGGTTCCATAACTTGCATATTATGATTGTGAAGCTAGATGCAACAGTTGGTGCATCTATTGTTTCTATTATTTTATACCTGAGTATTTTTTTGCAATTTCCCTTATTTGTAGTCTTTCCCTATATAGTTCACTTCAATAATAGCTTTTGCTTTGCACCTTGCTGTTGCCAATTTCTTCTAGATCGTTAAACTCACAATTCAATAGTCGAATGATCTGTTGATCAGAAAATTGTATTTTGTCCAAATTAAGGAATCTGCTTGTCAGCTTGCTTTCTTAACATTTACTTTATCATGTTATACATGTAGTGCTTGTGCTGTATGCCTAGTTTGTGCGACAGGACCAAGTTTTTACTTACAATCACTGACCATTATTTTGACATCTCATGAGATAAATGACAATTGGTAAATTTCTAGGTTTTGCTTCTCATTGTCCATTTTTCATTTTTCTTTATTGAACAGAATCATGGAAATCCTACGGGTCATAAGCCAGAGTTAGTACTAAATAATTTCACTACTCGTCTTGGTCATCGTGTTGCAAGGTGAATCTGAACATACACTACTCTTATTGAATGCAGTTATATTTGCTGCATTGGTTAATTTTGCAAGTATCTTCATTTGTTTTTAATTCTAGTTGGCCCTTTTGTTGGATGCTGGCGCCATGTCAGGTTGATACAAGCGCTTTTCCCTCAAGATCCTAACTTCCGCGGTCGACGAGTTGTTACATTCCATAACCAGCGAGACTTCATATTTTTCCGCCACCATAGGTATACTTTGATCCAAAGCTAATAAATGTTGTTATATTGAGAGTGATCAGTATTTAAGGATATTTAGAGCCATACATATATATTTGGTTACCTTTAAAAAGTTATATATTTGTTGGACCAGAACAAATGTCTGATAATATTTCTCTGTAGTTGCTTCTGAAATTTCTTGAGTTGTTAAAATAAATAAAAATATATATACTTGCTAGAAAAGGTAACATATCAGTGACAAGCCTATGCTTCTGATGAGTATATTTGATCTACTTAGTGAGAGATTTCTTTATCATTTTCGAATAACTCAGCTAATAATGAGGATGTTTGTTTATCAGTGATTCATACATACTGGAAGAGAAAGTAGAATTTTGTTGTCCCAAAAGCAAGGGAATATTTATTATTATGACTGTTATTGTTTGTGAATGTTGCACCCATATTGGAAAAATGACCAGTCTTATGGTTTTCTCGAATTGCTGGAATTAATAATATGCTGATAAGTTGCTGTCGCATTCACCAACTGACTTCTCATTGATGATTCTTTGTCAATACATTTCTAGTTCTAAGTTGTGATCATAATGGAGAATCATGAAATTAAAGCTCAGATTAGACATAGGTGTGATGTAGAGATCTCATCAACTGAATGTCAACATTTGTACATGACCAATATCATAAGAACATCTCTCGAACAAAATCAACATAGATCAGTCTATTATGCGCTAAAAAATCACAAGAACATAGAGGCTATAATGTGAGGACACTTGGCAGTGCCAAAATTTGCTAGGTTTATATAAAGGAAAGTGAAACAAATATTTGTAAAAAAATCATCATTTTCATAAGAACATGGGTGTGAGGTAAAGATATCATGAAGTGATATAAATTTATCGATGCCAATATTTGTATATGGCCAATTTCATAACATCTCTTTCAAAAAAAAATTCATGAGAACATAGAGAACTATCAATGTGCCAGGTGAACTTGAAAGTGCTAAATGTTGCTAGGTTTATATAAAGGAAAGGTTAAACAGTGCTTTATTTTTGGTAATGTAGAGAACAAATATATCATATTTGCACTTGACGAGTTTCACAATAACATGTCAAAATTAACATTATTCTAGATGACAGTTTATTGAATTAAGTTTGTCTATTTATGAAAAGCAACGCGATACTTCATCGTTTTTGAATTTCTATCTGAAACACACTCAATCAATGGCATTAACTCTCTGAAAGTCCTGATGCATTTGTTCATAAAGTGTGATTATTTCCAATATACCATCACGATTATGTCTGAGCTGCATTTATAGGTTTCATCAAACTTCTTTGTTTCACTTATTTCACCAATTATGGTGCATGTGAATTTTGTCTCTTGCAATGATTTTCAAAAGATATATTTCAGTAGCATCTTATTTTGACTATGCAAACTAAATAACTATATTGGATGTGCGAACCAGGTACATATTTGAAACTAAAGAGAAAAAGGATGATCCAAAGGCCAAGGCGACAAATGTTGACAAGAGCAAGGTTTTACCTCAACAGAAAATGATTGCCCGGCTTCAGGTACTATGTTAATTATATTGAGATTTTTACAAGCCATCACTCATCATAATTTTCCACTGAGTTTTTATCTAATTCAAGCAGTGCTTTGAACGACATCAGCCATATAAAAACTGAATCATTGATTTTGTGATATATTATGGTCTAACATGTCATGTTCCTTCTATTCATGCAACCTTTGAAATTGATTGTATTGTTGTATCGTGGTTTATGATTGATGGGTTTGACAATGCAGGAATGTGGCCCCCGCTTTACATTAAAGTTGATTAGTCTGCAGCATGGAACATTCGATTCAAAAGGTGGAGAGTATGAATGGGTTAAAAAGGTAAATTGAGCTGTATACTTTGATCTATAACTTCCACCAGAGCATAGATGTTTACTAACTTAATTTTCTCTTGTGGATTATTAGCCGGAGATGGAAACGAGCCGCAGGAGATTTTTCTTGTAACCCCGAAATTTTACTCGGCGGCAACAAAATTTTGCATCTCATATTATGTGTAGGCCGGTGTTAAAAGTGACCATACATAAGTGTGTTCGTGTAGTGAAGCCTCATTGAGCAACTTTAATTATCACAGCCCGACAGTAACTAAGAGAAGTATTCTGTACATAATTCGTTTGAAGCACAGACAATTTCTATTAGATCAATTTGTACCGATTAAGAAGATACATCTCGAACTTGCTGTCATGTCAATTTTGCATCATCGAGCATCTGCTTAATGTTCAAAAGATTGATATGTGATATTCTAATGTGTAAATAGAAGCTTATTCAAGCGAGTCGAACTTTCTTGTAGTCTTATATGCCTGTTTGTGGAGAAATTACTGCAGTTGCTGATGCCCACAATTTGATCAGCCATTGCCAAAAGTAAAGTCAACTATGACAGATTATGATCAGTTGATTGAAATTTCTCATGTTTTCTTAATAATAGAGTTTAGCTCCTACAATTTTGTTCTTGAAGTCTGCACTAAAACCTCCCACTGCCAAGACTCTGATTTCTTGATTGGATTTGTGAATAGAAGTGTTAGTTTGCTGAAGTAACGAGAAGCTGCGGACTGTTCTTTTAAGAAATTTCTGCCTGAAATTCATATATCAATTAATATTTCGTGAATGGAGTGATTTTATGGTCGATTTTGAGAAAAAAAATTCTGAATATTTTGTTTTCGAACTTGAAAGAAAGCATGGCGTTGGGAGTGCAATAACTAGGTGTAAAAATGAGCTAATTCATGTGCCTGAAAAATAAAGTGATGAGAATCAAATTCAATAACTTTTAACGAGGTGTAGTTCTTTTAAATTGGTGCAATAACAAGGTGTACAAATATGATGAGTGGGTTGAATTTCAACTGAAAAAATGACACTTTTTAAGTTTCAAATTGAATTAGTCAGGATGTGGTAGCTCCATATCATGCTTTTACTCCAAATTAAGGATTAAAATATGTGCTTTTAACAAAAGAAATAGGAGGGAAAGGTACAAACCCTCTTTAGGTGACATGGGCAAATAAGCCATGAACAGTGAAGAAACTATTCAATGGGACAATGAATCTAAACAAAAAATTTATTCCTTTTTGCCAACGACCTTATGATTGGAAGATAGCTTCATTGCTTGAGATGTAGAAGCAGCCGGTAGGCTGCATTTTTATTCTTCTTTCCTCATATTTTTCTCTCCTCCTAAAAACCAAATAATGCAGCCGTTAGAACAATCATTGGGGCCTGAAAATGAAGATTTTTCTGAACACAGATAATAAATCACATCAGTAGATAGAGGGAGGGGCCTCAAGAGAGATCCATCTAATTGTTTTTTTATCATAGTGCTTGGTTGGTGAATGATGCTCTCAAGCATGTGGGGGGTTTTGTTTATACATGTTATTTGTTTTTTTATTCGATAACACTTTTGAGATAAAACTCGCATCTTCACACTTACATTAAGAACTCGGAGTTACTAACTTGCTCGTTGATATCTAATTATAAATAATTTCTTCAAGTCTTCAAGTACGTACTTGGTATACCTTTGGTGGGGGAAGTTTGTGGATATATTAGAGGATGTTGCAAGAATCTTTGTGTTTAGGTATATATATTGCACAATGATGATGGTGATGTGAAATGTGAACCACCTTAATTTTAATTGATTCCCTGTTAATTAATTATATTGTTTTCTATACCACAGGGGAATTTAACCTCTCTCTATATATGATAGAAGTTAAGATCTCATATTGTTAGAAAAATAATAACTCAATCACTCGTTACGAATAAATTAATTTTTTTAGTACATTTTTTATATTACTTTTGGTGCCCAAAAGTTTAATGTGTTTTGACCAATCTAATATTTTTACAAGAAAATATGAACAATCCAATTGAGGATGTTTCTTTTAATAGTAAAGATTTCCAATTTGATTCTTGTAATTTCTTTTAACAAAATTCAACTCATTACTAATTGACCAATCAATTATAATTTTTTAAAATTTATATCTTTTGTATAACGTTTGTTTGAAAAAGGATACAAGAATATTTTTTAAAAAGACATGATAAAACGATCGCCGAAAAATATGAAATAATTATTTGTTTGATTATGACATGTGAGACAGTACACATGGGATTTCCAAAACAATATGCAATTTTTTAGTTAATGAGAAAGCAATTTTTGTTTTTATCAAAATTGTCTTTATATCCAATAAAGAGAAATGAAAAAAAATACTATTTTGGAACAAACACAACCTTAATAATTCAGGAGCCTCATTAACCTAATTCAAATTCTAGTTACTATTATGTGGGAAGTAGAGAATTTTAGGAGCATGACCTCATTAACCTAATTCAAATCCTTGTGGGAAGGACACTTCATGGTAATCTTTTGTGACATGTTCTAACAAAATTTCAAAACCCCTTTTTTTACCACCTGTAAAATTTTAAGACATGTTATCACTTGCTGATGAGTAAGTAGAAAATTCGAGTGAACTAATCTTCTAGAAGTTCATAGTCCAAGTTTCTTGATTTTGATTTTATATTCTACTAAACAATATATTTTAATTTCGTTAATACACTGGACAAATGCATATATAGCCCCCAAGAATCTTGATGTTATCTTCTATGGATTCACATATCTCCTTTCTTTCTCATTTTCTGATGGAGATGGATCATCCATTTTGCTCTTATTTATTTGTTCTTCAAAATTATTAACTCTTCTGCTTAGTGACATTGAACTTGGATGAAATATAATGTTATTTTCTGTGTTTTCAGAAAATAGAAAATGCAGGAAGAATTATTACCACCTTGCTATAAGTAGAGTTTACTGTTCACTGTTCACCCTCCCTGATGAATCATCAAATGGCCATGTTCTATCTGCCAATTAAAGTTCTCAGCTGGGATAAATGCATCACCTGTAGCCGTTGCATGTGCTACAGACAGATAGCACTCCACTCCCTAGAAATGAGTTCAGAGATCTGCAGACCTTTCTGACTGCATTTATTTCTTCCAACAAAATCTGAAACTACCAAGTTTGAATCAGTGGGCAGAGGTGCCAAAACCAAAATCCATCTCCCCCGATCCCTTTCTCTCTCCCCTTACTCTTATGAGCAAAGTTCATCTAAATTTAGCCTCAACTTACAAGAATTAATTCCTGAATGGTCCCATTCAAGCCTGAAATCACATGCATTGCATAGTTATATGACTTCTGATTGCTCTTACAGTTAACCAAAACAGAAGCTAGATTACTTTCCTGTTTGTTTCTGCAGCATGCATATATATGACTGGTATCTAACATAAAGAAGCTTAGCTCGCTGTCAATGAATGCTATACAGATGTGCAGTAAATACTGATCAATTAAGAGTTCTTTGATGCAACTTCTCACAAGTCATTCATTGCAGAAAGTTGCAAGTGCCAGTTGCAACTTATACCCAAGTGGACAATAATTTTATAGGTCCACTGCAATATGTTGTCTGGATATTTCAGCATGTTGGCCATACATAGGAACGGGTCTGAGTATCAATACTCTGATACGAGGCATCCATGAACTTTCTGATAATACTTGAGAGATAACAAGGGGTAAAAATCACAGGAAATTGGTAGAGCTCCCAGTCCATTGTTAAATTCTGAATATATTGCTAGTTGGAAGAGGTGATCAGGGTGGAAATTGATGAATTAAATATGTAATCTTCGGCGGATCCTTTTAACATGCGATACCACCTTCTCGCATGACATTGATAACATGCTGAATAAATAATGCATATACCAACTTGAAGAAATTAATATACCAATCCATAGTATATTTGAGAGGCTCAGATCAACTTCTTCCCAGAATATACATACATTTCGTGTGTTTGTGGGTTAAGGATTGTGCAATGCTTAAGCCAAAATTGTGGTTCATGTCGAAACTAAAAAGTTAAAATACAATTCTATACTAAAATCGCAAACCTCTCTCTCTCTCTCTCTCTCTCTCTCTCTCTCTCTTGATCATTGCAGTAGAAAAATATTTTACGTTTATAAGACCATCATTGGCCTTAATTAGTTAGGAGCTAATGATGAGGAGCTTAATTAAAAATTCTAAATATTATTCAACTCATTTTAATAGTTTTGTAGATCATCATATGCATATTGTTGTATTTTACTTCACATATTAATTAATGAGTTCGTCAAACTATATACTAACAAGTGTTCACATTAAATGGTTAGTGAATAAGCCTCTCTTTTCTTTAACTTTTCACACCTGTTAAGGCTAATTTGGCATTTACTTGAGAAGAGCATTATTAGATTGTATTTTATCTTATCTATCATAAAATATTTAATTTACGAGTGAATATATATATAAGGTATATTGAGAGATTTAAAAAGGATATGTATGAATTATGAAAGTAAAAATTCAGAAAGCAAGGCCTAGAACTAATAATGGAATGCAGGAAGTGTTCATTCTCCGATTGGCATGCGTGCCATGATTGGAATATTATTATGTTTTCTATTGGAATATAATTAGTTCGGCGGAATTGAATAAAAGTGGAGAGATAATATGATGAGAGAGGAAGACATGGAAGCACAAGATAAAAATAAATAAATGTAGGAGTGGTGGCCTCACATTGCACATGGCATGGGGAGGTGGAGTGGAAGGATCAAAACGCAGAGCACAACGACAAAGCTCTCATGGCTTTTTTTTTAACAAAATGGATGAATTAAATATTTAACAAACTAAAATGGAAAATAAAAATAAAAAGGGTATTGTTTTTTTCTAAAAAAAAAAGAAAAATGTTTGGAGATGAGAGCATCTTCACTTGACATATTATTTCTGACAACCGAATTAGCACTTTTTTTTGGTATGATAACTTATTGGGATAAAAAAATGAAATAAAATAACTACTGATAATAAAATGTCAGGCGCCTTTTTTATTTATATGGGCAAGTTCCTTAAAAAAATTTGAACATCTAGAATAACATTTTACTTTTAGACTAAAAAACATCAAATTTTAAAATAGATATAAATCTAACTTCCGATATGATTATTTGGAAATTTTCATTCAATGTTGAATGAGCAATTGAATGCAAAAACATATCTTATATTTAAATATTAAACTAACTAAGAATGCAAAATATTTGCGAAGACATGATATCATCGAATTAAGTTGAAGCACGTTTAAAAAGGTGATTGATCCCATTGAAAAGTTGTACGAGGATGTTGATGTCATGTCATTTCCCACTTTTGCCTTTTCTTTTGTTTTTAAAAAAATTCTATTTCTACATCATTACTAATATTAAAATAAAAGAAAAACATATGTTCACAATTGGCGCTGTCATAGAATAAGGGCGTGGTGCAACGATTCACCCCTCGATTTGAGTATCGAAAAATTTTAATCTCGAATATCATTAGTACAACTTATGTACCTCGTTATTTTTAATATTTTATTTTCATATTTAAGTTATGAGCATCTCTTTATAATTGAAAAAAATATTAATAAAAAAAAGAGAGCTAACCTTTAAAAAATACTAGTCAGAATTACATTTCTCTCAAATATTAGGTTCCATTTTTAGTACTGTATTAAATTAGATCATATTTTAATATTAGTCATATATATGATCGAATTATCTTTTGATCATATTTTACTACTGTATTAAATTAGAAAAATAACAAAATTTTAAGCAGTTACATATGTGAATGCAAATACATATGATTAAAATAAAAAAATATATAAATAAATCTATAAATTTTCAAACGTTGCCGAAGGTTGAGGTCTTGCATATCAGCTTTTTCTATTGTTGAATAAAAATTATTTGAGCCAAATTTATTTTTAAAGTAATCATTGATGTTATTGATATTTTCGACGAAAATGTCTTAATATCGGGATCGACCTTTCTTATTGTGTCTAACTTGTTTCAAGATATCGTCCGTGTAGACGAGACCTATATCTTGGAGTCAGGGACGGACCAGGAAGAAAAGATAGGGGGCCAAAAAGTTAGGAGGGGCCAAAATATATATCAATAAATTAAAAAAAATATGGATGAGGCTTGAATTTGAACTCTAGACTTCTAGATGTTTGTCAAAATCACCTATTCACTATGCCAGTTAGATAATTATGATAATTTGTTAGTATTAATTTATTTATTGACTATAATTACTAGTATATACGTATATATATACTTTATATACCCAAAAGTTGGGGGGACCGTGGTCCCTCGGGTTGTATGTGGATCCGCTCCTGCTTGGAGTCCAAGTCATTTAGGAGGAGCTAGCCTTGTGTCCTATCGAAAAGTGCCCGCTCGAGCGCTCATCCTAGTACGATGCTCCGTCCCACCTCGCAGTTCGTCGTGTCTAAGCATTCCGCTGTTCCAAACTCAAAAAGTTACTAAAAAGACTTGTTTAATTAGTTGTTCCGCTCACATATATTTCATATGTGGTCGTATTTTAACTAAAGATCCCGTGATAACTGGTATAAGAGCGAGACACAAAAAAGGCATGCATACGAGACACCAACACAAATGCACCGTGCGCACAAATCAGATGCAATCTAATAGAAAACTTGGAGACATGAGTGACGTTCCTAACCCGGGAGATCCCAGTGGTTCCAAGGGCACCACCTTTGAGCAAGACATTCTTCATTCGAGAGACACCAAGAGGGCACGCAACGCTGGCGAACCTCCAGGAAAATCACTTAACAGCTGGGAAGGCAAACTAGCCTTCTCCGATGTGGTGCAAGGACATTCATCACCGACACTGCACAACATGGAGACTACATCGGGTATAGAAGAGGAGGCTGTCCAAAATATCTTGCTGTCCATCGACAAGGCCGACAAGAAATGCCTTCGGATCAAAGTCACATATGAGGAGCTCCATAACTTCTCTGCTAATTGGAAAGAGGCTCTCATCGTAAAGCTTCCTGTAAGGCCCATCAGCGCCCTATCATTGCAGGATAAGCTGCGAAGATTATGGGACAGGAAAGGCGACCTCGTCGTCACCGATCTTCCCAATGAATACTTCATTGTGAAGTTGTCCGCTGCTGAAGACAGAACATGGGCGCTCACCGGCGGACCATGGTCCCTAGCAGGCTACTTTCTGTCCGTTCGTGAATGGGTGCCTGGATTCAAGCCTTGGGAAGCCAAAATATCAAAAATGGCCACATGGGTGCGGATTCTCGAACTTCCGGTGGAACTCCTCAATCGCACAATCCTCCGGCGAATAGGCTTTGGTCTGGGTAAGCTCCTTTGGTTCGACAAATTTTCGGTAAGTGGTACTCGCGGCAACTTTGCGCGCTTATGCGTCGAGCTTGACCTAGAGGAGCCACTGCTGAAAACAGTCGAGATCAGGGGTAATGTCTACAATCTCAGGTACGAAGGTGAATATATGTTGTGCTTCCATTGTGGATGTATTGGCCATGACAAGAGCCACTGTCCAAAAGGGAAAACAACCCAGACAACCTCCCCGGAAGACATCAACACAACGACAAAGGAGAATACATCGCCGGCGATGGAGAAGATGCCATCACCAACGAATACAAGCACAAGAACCGAGGATCATGACAGTATGGACGAGTACGGAAAGTGGCTCTTGGTCCCAAGTAAGAAACGAAGCTCCCAAAAGAAATCTGGTCACCCTCTGCCTCGCGCTGCGCCCACACCTACAGAGCAGTCCGTCAAGCATTCAATGCATGCGGCGAACGCGAGATACAAGGAAAAGCTGGACGGCTCATCGTACCACCACACCACCCAAAGCAACCCTCAACATCTCAAGAAAACAACCTCCACCAGTAACAGAGCACCTTCCCCCCACCTGCCAGCCAACCCCATTGGAATACATCAGCAACACAACAAAGAGTGCTATCCTCTTACCTCGGACAACCATAACAAATCCTTTGTACAAACAGTGCCTCTATCACCCACCGGTTTCTCTACCCAGAAAAATCAGAAACTCTGTGCACAAAACTCGAAGATCCCAAAAGACAACCCACTCGAGGAAATTGCCACGTCATTTAATCCCCAAGCCCATCATCCACAGACAACCACACCCGCACCCTCACTCATCACAAATGAGTTTAAACAAGCCCAGCTAACCGCCAAACAGAATACCCCGGACGAGCAAGGCGACATGGCTTTTGTAGATGCATGGGAGGAGCACGTGCCTCTACCTCAGGAACAAGAACTCAGCCCACATGATGGTGCAACGCCAATGGAAGTAATACCTCCCATCCAGTATGAAAAAGGACATAATGCAGCCCAGAATCCCTCGTGCATGCATTAAGGGCGAGAACTACCCATTTATATTTGTTTTAATGCGTATCTTCTCTTGGAACTGTCGAGGCGCCGGCAGCAATAAGTTCAGACGCGCCTTAAGTGATCATTTGAAGACGGACCATCCAGACATCCTCATACTCCAAGAACCACGTATCAGCGGAAATGCTGCAAACAAAGTATGCAACCGACTGAGAGACTTCAACGTAGTCCGGGTAGAAGCTCAAGGTTTTGCAGGAGGCATTTGGGTTCTTTGGAAACAACATGTCATCGCTTTGAAAGTCCTAGCTCAACATCAACAAGCATTGCATTGCCAGATTGGTGATGGTCCAGGATCCTGGCTTTTAACAGCTATATATGGAAGCCCTCAGTCATCTACCAGAAGAGAACTCTGGCACCTTCTTCCAAATCTCCAACCATCCTCTCCGCAAACACCCTGGCTGCTTATAGGTGACTTTAATGAGGTACTCGATGCATCTGAAAAGATAGGAGGAGCACCGATCAATCTCAATAACGTCAACATGTTCAGGGACACAATCAATGCTTGTGGCTTGATAGATATGGGCTCAAATGGGCCAATGTTTACATGGCGTGGCCATGAACGAAATGGAACTCGACTTTTTGAAAGACTCGATCGTGCATTATGTAANCCTCACAAAGGGAATTGCAGCTAGTACTTTTATCAAGTATGTGTGCTTGATAGGACTCAGGAGTGACTGAGTCAGTGTGAAGTATTCACGGATAGTGAAACTTTGGGACATGATCTCCAGTTAGACTACTCACAGATAGTGGGAGTGCTGACACAGTGACCACATTGGCCAAGTGGAAGATTGTTATAATGTGACCAGCCGTGATCACTGATCATCATCGTGATGGACCGTTATGGTCATTATGAAGACCATTATGGTCATCATTGTGAGATGACCGTTGGAGTCATCGTAACAGTCGCGGTTGAGAGGGCCGAAGTGCTACATGGCAGCGGCTATAAAAGGACACGAGCGTGTGTAAGGAGGTCCCAATCTGAATCGCGGAACCCTATCTCTCCCTCTCGTTCTTAAATCTGCCATTTCTTTTTTCATTCTAATTTCTTTTTCGGGTGTTAAATCTATCGGTGTTCAGGATTCTTAGCACTTCGATTTTTGAACAAGAAAAAAAATGATAAACGATGATCAAATATGATCACTCCAAAAAGTAAATCCGAAATTATTAACTTCTATCTCCGACGTACTATCACTATCCAACTAACATCAGGGGACAACTACGTGACATTGGCGGTATCACAAGCGTGGGCCTCACAAGCTTACTTTCGTTTTGCAACTTCGAACCCACTACTATCATTTCTGTGGAACCTTATTAATTCGATTGGCTCAAAATCTTGTCAAGACTAATTTCTTTAAATTGCATGGATTGAAGAGTTAGAAGGGAGTTACGAGGAATGAAATAATTCATAACTCGGTGAAATTAGAAGTGATTGAATTATTTAACCATTTTATACATGTCTTCTTACTCTTTTATTTAAAAAAAAACATTTAAAAGATTAAAGTTGTTTTTATACTAAAAATTACTCTTTTTAATTTCTGTAAACTTATATTATCCTATCTATCTCTCCTTTTCTTTTCTTTCCTTTCCTCTCTTAACCTTCCCCTTCATTAGTTTTTGTCCAAACAAAAAGAGTTCAAGAATTATTTCTAAGCCTTTCTTTCTATCCAATCAAATGGAATCATATGAAAGGTTCGATCATTCATGATTAAACCGTTTAAATCAGTCAATTTGGTCAAAAGAATATAAGTTGTTTGAAAGATAGGCAAAAGAAAACTGCAATGCGCTTAATTGTAGTTGTACCATTGATCACATGACTTAGCTGAATGAACAAGCCAAAAGTGATACTAACAGTCACAACATTTGAAGGTTGAAACCATTAAATTGAAGGAGGGAAAAGAAGACTAGGAATGTTTAGCATCTCTCGTTAGGTTCACCATCAGGTATTAGTTTGCTGATGACAACAGTGAACATTTCAAACAAAACAGAACGGTCGGCACCTTGGAAGAAGCTTTCCATTTCAGTCATCACATCCAACACCTTGCCGAAGTCGAACAGGTACGTCAAGCACCTTTCCTTGAGCTTTTGCAGCTGATGGCACCATGCGAACTTGAGCCTGTCAACGGCGTTGTGAGAATTCACGTCCTCCATGAGGCTCTCCTCGATGCAGTCTTTCAGTGCAGCGATGCCGTGCTCACATGCGATCTCCAGCAGCGCCATTCGATGCCTCAAGAATTCGGCCTGCGTTATGGACCCGTAAACGCAGCCGATGAGGGCTGAGCAGGACTCCACTGTCACGCTCTCTATTTTGAGCACGGAGGGATCTTCCTGGTCCTCCATGGCATAAGGAAACATGGAGCTAGAAGCGAGGACGGCCTTGTGAGCCTTCAGGGAACCATTTGAGGTCTCGACGGTCAGATCTGTGTGGATGCCTTCTCTGGCCATACGAGAGAGACACTGCAGAGCGGCTTTGCCAAGGAGCTTCTGCAGTATACGGCCATTGCAAAGCAAAGAAGCACTGTCAGATGCTTCTTCTCCTCCCTGTGTTCATCATGAAATTTCGCAAGTTGCAGCTTGTCACAAACAAAAACTTAAGGAAAGAAATGACAAACAAAATAAAATGTGTAGAGTTCACGTACATTAACATGAAGAGTTGGCATAATTTTCAGGTCCAAGAACTCGACATCGATGACCAAGTTCTCAATACAATTATCACCGGACCTCCAAATGACGTCTTGACGACCAAATGTATAATTATGATAAACTGCAATCGAATAATAATTGAATAAACATCTAGCTAGGAATTTGTCCACATCAATATAAATTATTGATAAGTTATTGAAGACAAAGCAATTTGTCCACATCAATATCCAAAAGCCCAATGAAGATATTTAAATGTTGAAGATTAAATTCATCCCAAGAATAGACTCCGTAAAGAAAAAGTTATACGACGTCTTCATGAGGTTCAAGCCATTAAAAATAGAAGATAAGAAAAGATAAAAAAAACAAGATCTGTTAAAATTGGTAACCATACATCAAAAAGAGTATATCTTTAAAAAATATAAACTAAACACTAAACTAGAATTATTTATACATTTTCAAATGTCTCTTAAATCTAAACGCATAAACTTCTATAAATAAAAGAAACTAAAATGACAATAGTGAAGTCAAACTTAATAGGAAAGATTGCATTATGATCGCTCTTAAGAACTAATATATCTTCCCGTCGACCCAAACTGATATTCATTGAAAGATTTGAGAAAAATGAGTACTTAAAGTTGCGGTCAGATGTAGAGCATATCTTTATTAGTTTTATTATAAAAAAAATACTCGATTATTTGCAGCTAAAGATCATCAGTAATTTCGAGAGAAAAACATGCTCTAGATACAAAGTCTTCTATGTGCAACTTACCGAAAAAAGGAAGTCCTCTATGATCTTACCAGGCGAAAAAAATCGGCCGCTTAAGGGTCCAGATCTGGAAATGCAAAAGACGAAGCTAGCAGTGGGCAGGGGCTGACCATTAGTACGTTCCGGGAACAATCGGATTCTGGTGATTCCCCGGTTGTTGACCTTCAAATGCCTGCAAATTTATATGAGCAAAGTAATATAAGCAGGGCGTACCAGTTTGGTACGAGGTAATCCAGATAGATTACCGGCTATTTAATTTAAAATTCTCAAGGCCCACTATATTATCATGATTGGCTACAACAGATTACCGGTGATTTTTACTTCTCTGGTAATCTAAATTACCACCTCACTAGATTACTGGTGATTTTTACTTTTCTGGTAATCTAAATTACAATGAAGATAGCACCCTTCAACCGAACTTTAAAAATATTTATATTTTATTACAAAATAATAGTGTTCAACATAATCTTTTATTTTTTTAATTATTTTACAAATGATTGATAATATAAACTCATATTTTGATCTAACTCACTTTTTTATTTTTTATTTATATTTATTTTAATTCAATAATTTTGGAGGGTATTTTAGTAATTTTTTGTTTCATAACTTAAATTATAATTTATGTTTTTACTACTTACCAAACGCTATATATAATATTACCGGTAATTTATAAAATGGTAATTTATTTTAGTGGTGATAAAATATTTATATTTTATTACAAAATAATAGTGTTCAACATAATCTTTTATTTTTTTAATTATTTTACAAATGATTGATAATATAAACTCATATTTTGATCTAACTCACTTTTTTATTTTTTATTTATATTTATTTTAATTCAATAATTTTGGAGGGTATTTTAGTAATTTTTTGTTTCATAACTTAAATTATAATTTATGTTTTTACTACTTACCAAACGCTATATATAATATTACCGGTAATTTATAAAATGGTAATTTATTTTAGTGGTGATCTAAATTACCGGTTAAAAAAATAGGAAATGCGTCGAACGGCCCCTTATAAATTAAGATGGCTCACATAAGTAAGCACAAAGAGAAATTAAAACGAATAAAATAAAATCATGAAGGTCGATATTATATGTATAACCAGTTCCATATGCCAAACTTGAAGGCGTTAGACAGGCGACTGGTGAAGAGCTCCAATTTGTCTACCCGCCATTGCGCCAAGCTCGAGAAGATCACCACATTGGAGCTGCTCGGCGGCGGTGCCCCAGTGGCGCTCAGTTTTCTTTTCTTGCCTTCCATGAATAAGAATTATACTGTTACCTTTTCTTCAACGAGTATGTAGAAATATATACAGGAGACCAGGAGGAATTTTCCATGCAGAATAGGAACAGTCGTGCATGTGGAGTTTTTTTAACGAGTGAGTAATGAATACTACTCGGTCCTACTTCTTCCACTACTGGATATATCGACTCTTCGTTTTTCTGATGGCGCAAGGCCTAACGTTATTGATCATGATGTTCATTAATTGGTAACTATAAATCACTCTACACATACTCAGAGATTGTAAGGCAGCTAGGGACATTTGGCTACCATTGGTCTCTTCCTACACATCAAGGACCTTTTTCTCATCTCATCTAAAGGAATGGCTCACCACCAACCTCTACAGCAACAATCAGACAAAAGGAGAATTAAAGTGGTGAGTAACTTGCTGGTGGCTATGGAAATGGCGCTGCAGTTCAATCTTTGAAGATAACTTTTCCCCACCAAGAAACAAAATCAAAGTCATCATCTCAACTGCGGAAGCATGCGAACTTGCGAAGGAATGGTCCTCTGCAGTGCAACCAAGGAATGGCAATAGAAGAACTGTCGCCTGGTCCCCTCCTCCGCCAGAATGGATCAAATGCAATACTGATGCAAGTTTTCAAATAGAAACAAATGGAAGGATCTCATCAACTGCATGTATCATAGCAAGAGATGAGAAAGGGAATTGGCTAGCAGGATGTATGAGCACGTCACAAACTTCTTCCGCCCTTGAAGCTGAACTACAAGGTATCCTTATCGGACTCCGCTTTGCAAAACGCCACCACTTTCCAAGAGTTATCATCGAGTCGGATTCCTCTGAAGCTATTTCACTTATAAATAATGTTATACAAGTTGGCCCGCATCTAAACGACAGAATCAAGGAGATAGCTGCAGAATCATCTGAAGGAATTCAAGTTCAATTTGCCCATGCAACCCGTGAAGCAAATCAATGTGCGGATTGGATCGCGAAACTAGCAACAAAATTATGCACACATGAACAGGACCTTCAGTACCCTCCAACCAGTTTGGGAAAGTTCCTCTTCGGAGATGCAATCGGGACCCATGTACCCTGTTTTTAATTTTATTCCTATGTAACGCTACAAGCATATGCTCTTCAATCATCGAAAAAAAAAAAATCCGCACGGCTAATAGTTTTCTTGTGAATGTTCGTACTTTGCTGTGATTTGTACTTTGATGAATTATTTTACACCCCAACACCTAAGCTTATAATGAAAAAAACAAAAGTTTGGTGTTGTTATGGATATTCTTGGGTTTTAATTGTAAAAGGGTCATTTCATGGATCAAACTACTAAAGGGCCGTTTGATATAGGATAATTTAAATAGACTATCGGCTATTTTATTTACTTTTTTTATGGGCTACCAGATTACTGAATTTCATTACATCAGATTATCAATAATTTTAATTCTCAAGTGATCCCTCGTTAGTGATCAAGATAACATTAATGAAAACTATTTTTCCAGATATATTATCAATATGATGAGATGTATTTTGATAAAATGATACATTCAATTATTAATCTATGTAAGCGATTATTTGTCGATTAACACCTGCTTGTTTTCGATATATTTTTCTTAAATTCTAATATTATATTTCTATGTTAAAAATATGTTGTTTTGTATCCTTAATTTGTTATGTTGATATTTTATATTTCTTAAATGCTTGAATTAAAATTTGTAAAGGTACAATCATTATTTCTTTAATGTGTTGTTTAGTTTGAGAAAAAAAATCAAGAAACAATAAGGTAGAATATATTATTCTTCTCTATGCCCATTATGAGTGAGTGAGAGATTGTTAAGATTGGAAGATAATATTATGACTTAGGCTTTGGTTGTGTTTGGCAACTAAAAAAATAGAGTTTAGATTAGAGTTTAGAGGTTGACTTGATCAAACCACTATTTTCTTTAGAGTAAAGTGTTTGGTAAATTATTTTATAGGTTAGCGGTTAGCGGTTGGGTGGTAGGCTATTTTCATTAACGTTTAGCGGATGAAAAATAGAGGTTGAACTTTTATACCCAATTTACCCCTTCTTTTTTATTAGAACTTCTATTAGAGTTTGAGTTATGTAATAATCATAAATACTTGTATATATTTAAATATTATTGATATTAATACATACAATTTTTTTAATTTAATTTTTTTATTTATGCATGTATATTTATTTAAAAATATTATTCTAAATTAATTATCATAAATCACATAAAAAGTTTTTAGAAATTACATAATATTATAAATCAAATGATTTATTATATTAATGTATTAAGCCTATTTACGTCATTTTATAATTATCAATTAATTTCACCATCACATTTATCAAACACTTTTTTATTATCATCTTAACGAACCGCTAAATATTAATCGCTAATAATTAATCGCTATCCGCTAAATAAACCTCTATCCGCTCTTAAACCGCTATCTGCTTATTAATCCGCTATTGATGCCAAACACAACCTTTGTTTGGGAACTGACTAACGGAGGGGTGGTATGAGATGGTGGAGTATAGGGTGGGGCGGTGAACTGTGGTGGATTATTATTAAACTCATGTTTGGATAAAATTTTATGGTGGTGGATGGGTTAAACTAAATTATGGCATGTTTGAATAATTTAAATAAAAGTCATTTATACCCTTTATTATATATTACTATTTATGATCCTTAATAAATATAATATTATTATATATTTATTTTATTTATTATAATATTTATATATTTATCATTTTTTATATTTCTTTATATGTTTTTCTCTTATCTTTAGTATTGTTTTTCTCTCAATATATTTTGTTCCTTTCATAATATTTTTATCTTTTTTTTATTTTTTATAAAATAAAGATAAAAAAGATTGAATATGATAGATAAATATAAAAAGAGTGTAAAAAATTAATATTATCATTACATAAATAAAAAATATTATTCAAATGACAATACTTTAAGGTGCTAAAGTAAAAATGATCATAAAAATAATTATTTTATCTCAAATTCAACAAAAAATAGTTAATTTGAAAAAAAAGAACATTATGATGACATTCAATATGATAAAAAATTAGTCCGAGGAAAAATAAATGTGAATGAATAAAAATTAAACAAATGTAAGTATTAAATAATTATAAAATAAGATAGAAAAAAAAGTTAAACTAACAAATGAACTTTAAGTCAAATATTTTCCTATCATAAATTAAAATAATATAAAGAAAAATATCGTTTTAAATGAACTATGGTATAATTTTAGAAAGTTATTTAAAGGGTAGTTTTGTCTAAAAAGTTTCATTCTCCCTAATTCCATCAATTTGGTGAAATGAAATATTTGAGATTTGGAGGCGTGACTCACCCCTCCAAACCCCATATGATTTTAATATTTTTTTTAGTCAAATATGATTTAACTAACACCACAAATCCATCTTCCACCTAATACTTGAATCCAAACAAGGTGGGTGAAATAACCATATAAGATCCATGTAGATCTCGTTGGTAGATAAGGCACAAGAACCTCCACATGAGTGATTGTGAGGCAAAACAACAAGCAACCACGTCGTTATGCCTAAGCGATTGTGGGGGTTACATTCGGATTATTGCGCCCCTTATTTCTTTGGCTATTTTCTCTTATTTGAAAAGGCTACAACTAAGTCCTTTAGTAGACTTTTGAGCGTGCTTTCATAAGAGAATGTCCAAGGGTGCGTGTCGTGGCAACATGCTTCACCTCGTAATTCGATTTCCCAACAACAAATTGCAAGGATGCCCACAAGGTGTTCGTAGAAGGTTCAAATGTGCTCCTTTATCGCTTCTTAAAGAAGTAATTAGTTAACCTCTTAATACGTGTTATTATTCTCAATTGACCATCATTTTTCGATCGCTCTACTTCCCTTCCTCATGTATTTTCGATAATCAACACCATAAACTTGAATTATTATTTGAAATAAATAAAATAAATAAACTAAAAAACATGCATATCATATAAAATTAATAAAAAATAAATTCATTGAAATTAGAAAAAAATGTTATAAAATACATGCATCATACTAGTTCATTTTTATTTTGCATTTGAATCCATGCAAATATAACTTTTGAATGTGGAGCTATCAAGTTTGGATAGTGGTGAGTGATTTGTTAACACAATATTAAATAATATTTTATTTATCTTTTTCATTTTAGTATGTGTATCTTGAATTTTTTTTATCATCCAAACTTTAATCTCAAGCATTTTTTTAGTATATTTTCCTTTTTCCATACAAAGATGGAATAAAAGAACATGTAAACCTAACTTGATAATTGTTGATCTATATAAGTTAATTATTTGTCAATTACCACAAGCTTATTTTTCTTAAAATTTTATATTTAAATTTTTATGTTAAAAATATGTTATTTTCCTCATCCTCGACCTCCCTAGACGAGATAGGAGGGAGGAAGGGGCAGGAGGCAAGTGCCGCCCTCCTTAGGGAGGCGAGGAGGAAGGCGAGCAACTGCTGCTCGCGCTCGCCCCCTCCTCTTCCCTCATTCATGGAGGATGAGGAGGCCACCGGTGGGTAGGAGGAGAAGGGAATAAGAATAAATGAGGAGGACGGGTGGGTCAGGGTCGGCAAACGACTGCGAGGCAGATGATGACGATGAAGGAGAAAAAGAGGAAAAGGGTTAAAATTTAGGGTACGAAACTAGCGACGAAAATTTTTCCTCACTAAACTGTCACTAAAAATAATAGTCTTTAGCGACAAAGACATTGTCGCTATTGAGATTATTTAGTGACAAAGTGATAACCGACGTTAACTCAGTTGTAAATTATCACTGTGCATATAAAAAAATATATTAAAATATGAAATATTTTTCGTCATTAAATCATCATATTAACAATAATTTAGTGATGATTTTCGCAGTAGCTAATCTTCCATCACAAATTTATCCTTTTCTTATAATGTTTTGTATCTTTAATTTGTTACGTTAATTATTATATTTCTTAAATGCTTGAATTACAATTTGTAAACTTGAGTCATTAATTCTTTGATGTGATGTTTAGACTGAGAAAAAAAAATCAAGAAATAGTAAGGTGGCATATATTATTTTTCTATTCCAGAAGTAAATTATTCTTATATTATATATTGTGTTTGGATTGGTGAATAAATATATAAAATATAATATTTTGAGAATAATTAATTTTATTTATATTAATGCATATATATCTTAGTAAAATATGTATTTATTTTTTGATAATATATAGTTTTAAATACTAACTATAAATTTTCAATAATTAACAATTATTTCTTAAGTTATAGGATACTTTTATTTGTAATTGTACTATATAAAAATAGCTACAAGTAATTTACAAATAACTAATGATTGATTATTATATTAAAAAATATAAAAAGAAGTATGTGATTGAAAAAAGAAAAATGGTGGAATAATATTATTGGAATAATATTATTCTTTCAATATGCTTTTGTCATGATTAAAAAACTGATGTTGTAATAATTAGGTAATTTAAAAAAAGAGTATATTTCGAAATATTTGACATTATTCTTACATATTCTACTTTTTACTTACTCATAACTTTTTTCGATTTAAATATATGATGTTCGAAGCTACTGGACCTAATTAATCTCATATATAAATTCCAGGATCTGTACCAAAACAAATTGATTTAATTATTCACTATTTTATTCATCTTCCAAACAATCCTAGAAGCTACGACAGATTTGAACTGCTGCAAACGCCATAATTTGCTTTCGATCCATCGATCACCGACGGGATTGTGATCCTTCGCCTGGAAAAAGAGAGGAAAGAAACATGTTCTTCTTCTTCGTCGGAGGAATGGAGCAGCAGGCCGGTCGCCTCCTCAAGGAGGCGGCGGGGCGCTGCGTCCGCTGCGGCTCGCCGGTCGACCTCGTCGAGTACGAGAAGGTCCTCAAGCTCTTCTTCGTCCCCGTCTGGCGCTGGCCGGGTAACGCCCCCGCCTACCGCTGCCGCGACTGCTCCTTCCTCTTCCCCCGCTCCCTCCCCATCTCCGACGACGAAGACGCCTCCGGCGCGCCACGCGGAGGCAAAGCTGCCGCCGGCGGACTTCTCGACTCCCTCCGCTGCGGCAACTGCGACCGCGTCGTCGAGGCCCAGTTCCGTTACTGCCCCTTCTGCGGCACCGCCCTGTGAGTACCTGCGAGATCGGATCCTTTCGCGCAACAAGTGTTTGCTTGTTTGTCTCTGAATGTAAACTCGTTAGGAATTGGAGGAGAAATTGTCCGTTGCAAAATTAGTAAATAAATAAATCTTGATGACATTTGTAAGTTTCGATTTCTTGACATCCGAAATGTATTCTGGACGTGATCCCATGGAACAAATGGGGGAAGCAATTTTTGTCCGCGGTCTCCGATGGCAAGTCAAAAGTGTGAAAGGTTTCCGAGCCCAAAATGGTGGTGGTGCTCGCAGTTGCGCCGCTGTTTTAAGGCGGTGTCTTCGAAACAGGAGGAAGAGAAAAAGAAAAGTAGATGAGAGATGGGCCTTTACAATTTAGAATACACAGAATCTCTTATTAGCAGGGGTTCCCCTTTATCTCGAATTGAAAAATTAGTAACTACTATCTTTTGAGTTTCGATCTTCAAAATTATCAAGTTGATTAGAAATATATTATTTTTTTCTTCGTATAATAGTCTTGTAAGATATAAAAAAAAATACTACACAAATTATTTTAATTTGAAGCATTCCTGGAACTATTTTCACAATACTAAAAATGTTTTAAAATAACTTTTTTTTATTTCTTTTAACGTGATTTAAATTCACGGTTCAATCGCCGACTAATATTTTGTAAAATTTATAATTAGGAAAAAAAAGGTGAATTTTTTTATTAAAAAATGAGAATGTAGAGAGCTATTCTTTCTGGCCGTCTTATCAAATCTGAACTATTTCAAACTAGGAAGCATAATTGCGCCATGGTGCAATTTTAAATAAGTTGATCAAAACTTTGTATTAAGCTAAAAAATGTCAATTTGAATAAATAAATCTTATATATATATATATATATATATATATATATAAAGTTAAAAATATGTTAATCAACTTATAATACATTATTTTTTAAAAAAAATACTTAATAAAATATTGAATATTAGGGAACTCAACATGTTATCTTGCTTGTCATTTCTTTCTTGAAAATATCTTAGCCACGAGCTGTGACTCAAATCTTAAGTGCACTTGTATATATCCTCTATTACAAGTAATATTTGAACATTATTTGTAACGCCCCTAAAAGATCATTTTATTACGTGGCATAATACCTTCCTGAGTACGTTATAAATCATACTTAATCTTAACTTTTGAATTGACACTAAGAATAGTCAATTAAATGCGAAATACATAAAATAATTATGAACTATTTTCTATCATAAATTAATTGTGGAAGTTTTACATAACATAATTTATCTCAGAAATAACTATTACATCTTTTGAAAAGGAAATAATCTAGAGACAACTTGACATAGGACCACTACTCATGTGCAAATAGCATCATCGTCACGAACATTTGTCGTCGCATGCACCACCAGTCATTATAGCACCTTAGATCACTGACCTGCAGGATCCAAAGCAGGGGAAAACAAATCCACCATAAACTATGAAGCTCAGATATGTAAAGCACAATAGAAAGATACTTTTCATGATAGAATAAAAATATGAAACTTAAATCATATCATCATAATTAATCATCAATAATCATAACACGAGGATCATCATAAAATATCATAAATATCTTTCACTTAATTTCTTACATACATTATTTTCATCATAATTTACTTTCTTTCCATATATCTTTCTTTACATTCTTTGCATGAGAAGTAAATTATGACACTAGTCCAACCTTAATTACTCCTCAGTCATCATTCATCATTTCATCTTGTTATACTTTCTTTATATAGGAAATGAGCTTTAACATCAGTCAAACATAAATCACTCTATACATACTTTCTTAACATAATTTTTCTTTCATTAACATATCATTACTTTCTTGCATCATGAGTGAGCTATGGGATATAGTCAAACATCAATCACTCTGAGCGTATAAAAAAGAGTAAGTATGACCCATAGTCAAATATCCATTACTCCACATAATCATCGTCATTGAGTTCTTTCATCATATTCATTTCATTCATCATTTAACTTTCTTTATACTTGGCATACATGAAAATATAGTAACATCATTCCTTAACATCTAATGCAATATGCTCAATGCAAANTTTCATCATATTCATTTCATTCATCATTTAACTTTCTTTATACTTGGCATACATGAAAATATAGTAACATCATTCCTTAACATCTAATGCAATATGCTCAATGCAAATATTAAACCAAGTTGTCATCTTCTTAAATTCTTCTTATCCCATTAGTGATTTTGAGGTGACTTTGAATGACTAATGAGTCTTTAGAGGCTTCACCAATAGGTCAGTGGGGTGCACAAGCCACAAACGAAAAGGATGCTCGAGAAATGCATTTGTTGCAAGGCGGAGAGAAGGCCAGGCAACAGGAACTAGGTAGCAGCTGATCTACCAATCCCTCCATCATCATAAACACTGCGCTCTGAATCATTCAATGCATGACGGCCTCATATTTAATTTTCGTGTGGATGATTGACCCTTTATCTTGTCCACATATTAGTCCTTAGGATTACATAAGGATTCCACATCATCTACTATTAAAATAGAAAGTATTCGACATAAAATACATCTGAAAAATAATGGTCACGACCCGTGATAGCTATGTCACGACCCGTGATTGATCTGTAACGGCTCGTGAAGGCTTCATCACGACCGTGACCGAATGATAAACATATCACCGCATGGTCACGACTCGTGACAAACTTGTCACAACCGCGACCGAACGATCAACTTCAGGTTGCATGGTCACGGCCCGTGACAACCATGTCACCGCCGTGACCGGTCTTCATTTTCCTTGTAACGGTTCGCGACTGCTCACGACCTCACGTCGCGACCCATGGTATAATAACGATTTTCCTGCACTTACTGTCACGACCCGTTACATAACCATCACGGTCGCGACTGATAGGGACTTTCCTATAATTTATTATCACGGCCCTTGATGTGACCATCACGACCGTGACCGATCTTCGACTGCTGCCGTCACGGCCCGTGACATGTCTGTCACGGCCGTGATCGATGTAGGATCTGGAATGACACCAAGAGGGGGGGTGAATTGGTGTATTAAAATCTTTTGTTCTTCTTTTCTTAATTTAAATGTATTATGCATAGCGGAAGCAAACAAGTATGAATATAAACACAAAGAGAGAGAGAGAGAGAGAGAGAGA